>JAQGCP010000653.1:0-15490 GCA_034699885.1 Acrobeloides thornei | reverse complement strand
AGATGGAGGTATATTTGACCCATAGCCAGACTTCGATGGCACTGTTGACGAATGCAATCCATTTGTAGAAGATTTCGTAGCAGGATGTAATAATTCGTCTAAAGATGGAGGTATATTTGACCCATAGCCAGACTTCGATGGCACTGTTGACGAATGCAATCCATTTGTAGAAGATTTCGCAGCAGGATGTAATAATTCGTCTAAAGATGGAGGTATATTTGACACATAGCCAGACTTCGATGGCATTGTTGACGAATGCAACCCATTTGTAGAAGATTTCGCAGCCGAATATAATAATTCATCTGAAGATTGAGGTGTATGTGAAGAAAGACTCGATCCATATGTATTCATTCCTGCGGTAGATGGATACAACCCAGTCGAAGGCTTTGCCGTTGGATATAACAAAGTATTAAACGATGGTGTATTCGAAAAGTAGCCATTTGAACTTGAAGATGGTATAAATCCATTCGAAACATGCCCACCATCAGCCAAAATTCCCATCGGGGCTACCAGCTTTGTATGAACTTGACTATAACGAGCTTTTGCGGCAATTGTTTTGACATCGTCCGAAATCAAAAAAGGGTCGGGAAAGTTGGATAAGCTTGTTGAAGGCACATAAGGTTGGATGTTAGCAATCGGCTTAGAGATAGGTTTATTGGTATTTGTCGGTTGAAAAAGACTAGAGACTTGAGGCCGAGCTTTTTCTGGAGACGAAATCTTTTCGGTTGTCGTGGGCACACGGACGGTTGAAGGTGCAGAACTCGTTGAACTTGATGGTATAAATCCATTCGTTGAGAGAGATGGAATATTTGCCGTAGATACCCTAATAGTTGAAGGAGCAGAACTCGTCGTCGTCGTTGTTGAAAACGGAATATTTGCCATAGATACTCTAATAGTTGAAGGCGCAGAACTCGTCGTCATGGTAGGAGTCGATATTGTAGATCTCAATGTTGGCTGTGCTGGACCCATCAACTGAGGCACTAGGGTCGGTGTCGATGTTGGTGTTTTAGCATGTATTGAAGAAGTACTTGGAAAAGAACTACTTGATGATTTCTCGTTCATTGAAGATAGTGAACTCGTGGACCCAGAAAGTGCGGCAATGAAATTTTCGGCAAGTATTGGTGGTGGAGTGGTTTGTTTCTTCGGCGCAGCATGAATAGGTGTTGAGCTTAATACTGACGCACTATTAGTTTTAGGGAGACTAGTTTGATTTTCCATTTTTGGTTGGGACAGCTTTTCTCTAGCGTTAGTAATAGTCTCCAAATTGATCCAATTGAAGGCTTCTTTTTGACGTTGTAGTTGCTCCAACGACGGCCGAACCCCACCAGCAATAGTGTTTCTCTTCATCTCATCGTCATGTGAAACGGCGACAGGAGTGATAGAAGGAGTTTGACGCGACTGTTGTGCTAGATGTGTTATGGCTGTTGGACGGAAGTTGACATGGTTTACTGGAGGGTTATGTTGTTTGGTGCTTGTTGAAGCCGGGATTGGTTCCAAAACAGGAGTTCTCATCATCGCCGCTGCCTGTACTTCGGGTGTAATGCTGACAGGACGTCGTGTGGGTTTTGGTGGCGGTGATACACGCTGTTTGGTTGTTAATGGAGGTGGTAAAGGGGGGATGTGATTATTTGTGGCTGGTTGTTGAGCTGATGGAAATGGAATGGCACTACTCGGTCTGGCTAAAAAATCATAGTTATCAAAGTAAGGGCTTCAAAATCTTAGTTACTCAGCGCTATCCCACGGTTTTTTTTGAGGAATTTCGAAATTTTAAAAACTAGTTATGTCATTCGACTCAGCTTACCGAGTGCTTCAATACGAGTCCGAGCGATTTAAGCCATCTCGGACCGAATCTGACC
Source organism: Acrobeloides thornei (assembly GCA_034699885.1). Taxonomy (NCBI): domain Eukaryota; kingdom Metazoa; phylum Nematoda; class Chromadorea; order Rhabditida; family Cephalobidae; genus Acrobeloides; species Acrobeloides thornei. Next base: position 13,634 of record JAQGCP010000653.1, on the reverse strand, counting down.
AAGTTTTGGCGGAGATATCCCCATGAGAAAGGGAGAGTACAAAATTGCAGGGGTACCCCCAACTCCAAAGTGGCGTAGAAAATTCAAAATAATGCAGATTTACACCAAAATCTAATCGATTGTACCCCAAGTATTCTTCTATCGATTACTTTTTAAATTAGGTGAAAAGAGTTTAAGGGCCCCGAAAAAAACCGTTTTGAGTGACTCGGCAGGGGTCAAAAAACCTGTGCTACCAAGTTAAGGCGCGACGGCACCAAGGGCATCAGCCGCTCGGTCTCTCGGTTCTCTTACCTAGCTTGGTTTCATGTGAAAAACTTCTCGGCTTAAAATCGTCCTCAAACGTGTGAGTAAAATTATTTGTCGAACTCGTATGTGGTTTTCCTTCTGGCTTTGCTGGTCTAGGAGGAGAACTTCTACTCGTGACCTGTTGTGTCGAAGCTGGTAACACTCTTGGAGTTGCATCGAGCACTGCAGCAGATGAAATGAAATTCACATGGGAACTTGTCCTAAATTGACTCAAGTTAAAATTAACGTTTTTCTTTTATATCTTACTTGGAGCTTGAAGGTCGAAGAATTGGATTTTGCAAATATATAGGGTCAATTTTTTCTACATAGCCCCAACAATTCTTATCGTTGATATCACCATGACCAGTATGAATGAATGATCCAGGAATTGGTCGTGAAATATGCGAACTATCTTTGGTTGGTGAAAGATGATTGGTGGTGGGTTGGCGACTCGTTTTTATGGCTACCACCGAGCGGCTAAACGTCCCAAAAAGTCCGCTTTTCGTACTCTGACCATACCAATTTCTCTGATCCCTAAAATTTTTTGTTTTCATGGCTGGGAATTTGGTAGACTGGGTGGCGCAAAAAGTGCATTTTTGTGATTTTTTACACTTTCTTTGACATCCTGCACGAAATTTAGTGCTAGAAAAGCTTTTTTTACCTTTCACTAATGATGATCACACGGTCTCCAGAAGTTAGACTCAATTCCGTTGATGTTTCAGCCGGATGATCCGATCTGCATTCAGCCATCATGAAGCGAATCTCTTTCAACAATTGCCTCAAAAGCGAAAATTTCGGTCGATTCTCCATTTGTAATTGCCAACACATCATCATTAGATCATACAGTTCTTTGGAGGCCTTTTCGGGCTGTTTCAAGCGCTCGCCACCTTCTGTCATGCGAAGGACCTAAGATTCAAACTTATCGAATTTATTGCCTAACGTATCACTTACATCAGCTGCTCTATAGCCAGCCCAGGGCTCTTCTCCATACGTGTACAACTCCCATAAAAGCACACCAAACGCCCAAACGTCGGACTGGTGTGAGAATTGCCTCCGGCTAAGTGATTCGGGTGGGCACCAAGAAAATGGCACTTTTTTCATTCCCGACATTACATACAATCTTTCATTCTCGTTCAAATGTCGAGTCATACCAAAGTCGCAAATTTTTACAATCTAAAAATTTTTAAAGTTTTTTTGAATATGTTTATTTCTTTAGTTCTATTTCATTGAGTGAGTTCTACTTCATTTAGTGAGTTTTATTCCATGATTAACGATGGAATTTTTTTAATTGTTTATTTAAGAGCGATCGAATGTAGTGCATTGGTCTTCCCTGATCTCTCTTTATCCAACTATCCTACTCCCATAAAAAATAACAGAACACTCTCATTATCTCTTCTCTTTTCACTTTCAAACTTGATCATTCCAAAAGAAATGCGATCGGGCGGTCGTAAATGAAAAGATCACGTTTACTGGTCATCGAATACACGTGGCAGTATAACTTTTCGTACGATTGTAGTTCGTACAAACTTTTCGTACAATTGTTTTGTACAATTATTTTTCGCACAAACTTTTCGTACGGTATTTTTCGTACAATTATTTTTTGAATGAACTTTTCGTACAAATATTTTTCGTACGAACTTTTCGTACAAATACTTTTCGTACAACTATTTCTAGTATGAACTTTTCGTATGAAGAATAATTGTAGGAAAAGTGTTGCACGAAAATGTGTTGTACGAAAAGTTCTGTACGAAACGTGATTTACGAAAGGTGATTGTACGAAAAGTACCATACGAAAAGTGTTTGCACAAAAAATAACTGTACGAAAAGTCCGTGTGAACCACAATTGTACGAAAAGTTATACTGCCGCGATCTGGCAATCGGAAATGAAAAGATCACGTTCACTGGTCATAAACATACGTTCGATGATATTGAACAATGTTCATTTCACATGAACTGTGTTCCCAGCAGGGCCCGAAAAAGTGGGTGCTAGCACCCGCACCCAAAAGCACCCACTGGGTGCTGGTGGATGCTAGCACTCATGGATGCTGGGCGCTAGCACCCACCAATGAGTGCTTTTGGGTGGTGGGTGCCAGCACCCAGGGTGCTTTTGTGTGCTAGAACCTTTTCGGGCCTTGGTTCACAGTCTTAAAATCAACTTCCGATAGCATTGTTTTGAACCTTCGGTAGAAAAGTTCACTGCTTTTATATCCAAGGGATTTTTATTTTTCAATTAATCATCAAATTTGCATTTTTCTATTTTTCGGGGACTGGTACCACCTTTGTTTATTAATTTTATCCTTTTTTATCACCTCTTCACCCTAAGAATTAGTGCTTAAAATTGATATAAAAGTCCTTTTGAAAATGCTTGTAATCAGTGTAGAATTGCTTAAATAAAATTTTCTTTAATCAAGGGTTTTCTCGTTTACGCTCAGGTTGCACTAGTAGGAACTCTATGCTTGTTCAATCCTTGTCTAACTCGTTAGCCTCACCAGAAACTCTACACTTGTTAATCATTGTCTAACTTGTTAGCCTCACCAGGAACTCTATGCTTGTCCAATCCTTGTCTAACTTGTTAGCCTCACCAGAAGCTCTATACTTGTTCAATCCTTATCTAACTTGTTAGCCTCACCAAGAACTCTAGTGCTTGTTCAATCCTTGTCTAACTCGTTAGCCTCACCAGAAACTCTATACTTGTTCAATCCTTATCTAACTTGTTAGCCTCACCAGAAACTCTAGTGCTTGTTCAATCCTTGTCTAACTTAGCCTCACCAGAAACTCTATACTTGTTCAATCCTTATCTAACTTGTTACCCTCACCCAGTGACCACTAACACTTGTCCTACAAACCTCTTCATTATCTGCCAATAGCACATTTCTGGCTGCCAAATCCCTATGTACACATCTTCTTGATTCTAAATAAGCCATTCCACTGGCTATTTGTTGTGCGTAGTTTAATAAACGCGTGACTAGCAAAACTGGTTTATTCGAATCTCGTAATCGATCAAGCAGCGCACCACCATCACAAAATTCGATCACCTAAAAAAATATTTTTTGGCAATGAATATAGGTTCATACCATAAGTGTAGGTTCACCATAGACAATCCCATGAAGCTGAATGAGATTTGTGTGCCTCAACTTTTGCATATTCATAATTTCAGCATGCAAATCCGTTTTCATTTCTTCGGAAATTTCTCTTAAAATTTTTACAGCGCAATCAACTTTTTGGCCAGTCGGTTTATTCCAAATGGCTCGTTTGACAACGGCAAAGGTTCCTTCTCCAAGGGTTTCCATCAATTTTATCTAAAGATTGTTGTTATTTTTGTGAAGCTGTGTGTCGAATCAACCTCATCCCTTCCTATCAAACAAGGAGTTGAAGGTGTCGGTTCTGGACTACTTTGATGATTTTCTCCGGAATCAAATTGCGCTACTATTAGCTTGCTTTGGTTGCCGGTCTTTTTGCCAAGCGTGAAAATTTTACTCTTTCCTTTCTTGGCAGCCTTTTTCCTTTTATCCAATGCGGTTCGTAGACGGCGTACCGCTGGAGCAGACAAGCCGTACGACTAAAATTGAAATTTGCATTTGGAACTAGTATAGTTGAAGTGCCATACTGACGTGAACTTTTAAAAATTTTTCGCGAGAAATGATCCCTTGAGGGTAATTTTGGGGGGGGAGAGGGATCCGAATTTCGCATTCCTAAAGCATGAAAACGCTTCCCTGCGACCACGCAGGGATGCCAAGTACGGGAAAAGACTATAAAAGGAGGACATTCTTCATGAGAATTACCAGTATAACCAACAAAGGGATCATTTCTCGCGAAAAAAGTTTAAAAAAATTCACGTTCAGTACGACACTTCAACTATAATAGCTCCTTGAATTCTTTTAAAAATCCCCATACCATAAGCTCATCGTCAGTAACAACATCGAAATGATCTAACCGGGTCAGCTGTTTCTCCAACGCAAGTTTGGCCTCGAATTTGAGGAGATCAGTTTCTTTATAGACATCATGGAGCGCCTCTTCGATTTCGACGCTCTTTTTCATGACCTAAAATTTTGGAAATTTCGAACAAAACAACATTTGAAACGTCGTCGTAAATATAAGAAGCACGTGATTGTTCATCTTAGTAAAAATTCTCACTCGGATCAAGTTTATCGAATTGACATACTCATAGAATACTTAGCCAATTTTTTAATAGCATTAAAAGAAATCGTTTCATTGTTCAGCATGTTTTAATACACTTTTAACCAGGGGATGAAAATTTTTCAGGAAATTTTTTTCAAAATCATCATTCCGGGCTTCGCAAATCAGTTTTGAAAGGACCTGTGTCGGCGAAAGCGACAAAAATTAGCACACCAAAGAAGTAAGCGCGGTGAAAGGAAAATAACGAGTAAATTCGATGAGAGTGCAAGAGAAAGACGAAGAAGAAGCAAGAGAAAAAGCTTAGAGAAATCGAAACTACACTCCTCCACATGCTGGCAACCAAAAATTTTCGAGTTTGAAGCCTAAATATTGAAATAGAAATGGTTTTAGCCTAATCTTCAATATCTTAGGCTTCAAACTCGCAAATTTTTGGGTGCCTTTAATAGCATGTGGAGGAGTGTTTTTAAGAAAGTTTACAAATCTTGGGTGCAATAGAGCAGTGGATAAGCGTCGAATCAAAAAGCAGAAACAACAGTGAAGGTTCAAGACCGGACAGTCCAACAAACTTTTATCGACTCTCCACGACATGATGCATCTGGTCAATTTCGAATCCAAAACAGGATGGCCGCAACCAGTTGATCAACATAACAAGACATGAATCATCTATGAATGTATTGCAATAAGAAAATGTTATATGGATAGAAAACAATTATACAAATATGTCAAAATGAAGAAGAAAAAAGTTGAGTCGAAATTACTTATTCAACTACACTAAAGCCGACGAAATTTGCCGCTCACTCAACTACTTTACTTAATTAATTAAACTTGTGGTTCAGATGGTGTCAAATATGGATACCCATACCAATGCTGGATATGGATAAAGCATCATCAGTGACAGATCCTATTTTGGTTCTGCTGATGCCAAGATCTTTAAACTTCAAAACGATCAAGGTAAATTCAAAGATCAAGGTAAACTCAAAGACATCAAGGTAAACTCAAAGATGCTCTGCTCTTCCTGATCTGAAGCAGTGGGTAAGGAATCTTGGGCATACACAATAACAGGACGGACGAACAAGAACGAGACAACAAGAACGAAACGATGTAGGGAATTACAAGCACAATTGTCGTCCCGTTCTTGTCATCTCGTTCATGTGTTGTTTAAACGATCATTCCATGCCGTTCTTGTCTATGCCGAATCTTGCCTCAATTATATGTTAGAAAACAATTTTTACCAGCCGATTTTCTCCAACAAGAAGAAGTTCCTTCCACAGCAATCGGAAGCTCTAGTGTTGGTGGTCAAGGATTTTTTACTGTAATTGTACACAGAAATGTGATTCAACACGCTGCAAGTGCGTTAGACCTGGTTTTAGGCCTAAGCTTAAGCCTAGGCTTAGGCCTAGGCTTAAGCTCAGGCTTGGGCCTAAGCTTAAGACTAGGCTTGGGCTTAAACTTAGATTTAGGCATAAGCTTAAGCCTAAGCCTAGGCTTAGGCTTATGCCTAACTTAAGCCTAAGCCTTGCAGATACAACTAGTTTTATCAGATAAAATTGATTTTCATAAAACGGTAACATATGCACATTTAACAAAAAACGCAACAAAAAAAGCCCGATTTCTAATTCACACTTAAAGAAACATGTTTTATGAAAAGATTGTAAAAAGCAGCACTCCATAAAAATCCAATCGAAACTGCCTCTCTCCGTGAGGTTAATCGCATAAAGCGATTCAAAATCGCCTTATATGAGTCTATTCGAAAGAAAAAGAAAAGAAGGAAGGAAATTAAACCGGACAGTTTTTAGGATGATTCCCAATAACACTTCTGTGTGATTTTAAAGTGAAAAAAACAGTCTCCTCAATCAATCATTTTCGGATTAATAATTTGCAAATAAACAGCGATAAGAAAAGCTGAGTTTAAGATACAAATATTTTTATGTTGGTACATGAGGAAAAGATTAATTTAACCGCTATCAAAATGACCATGCACAGTTTGGGGCACAGGGATGGGGACATGGGGGAACAAAACTAAATTTGTTGTACTAAGCATTAGCTGTCGCAAATGACAGCGCTATTTTTCTGAAAAAATTTTTTTCGGAAAAATAGCCATGTCATTTGCGGAAGCTAATGCTTAGTAGTAGCGAAAAATCGATTTTTTATGAAAAATTCGATTTTTCATGAAAATCAAATTTTTCAAGAAAAATCTATTTTTTAAAGGAGGGGTAACATTTAGGGACTAATCTCGGTCGAAATTTTTTTTGTTGCCAAAACAGTCTATATAGGCCTAAAATCATGCGAAAAATCGATTTCACGCATTCCCGAAAGTGAAAATGCTTCCTTGACCCTGGTTTAGGGAAATAGATGTGTGTATTGAAGCGAAAATCGAAAAATTTTCAAATTTCTCCCTCAAAATTATATTTTTGGGGGTAATTTCATGCGGGGAATCGATTGCGCGCATTCTCGAAGCTTGAAAACGCTTCAGGGTAAATTAATAGATGTTAAATTTTCGCCTCAATACACACATCTATTTCTCTGAATCAGGGTCAAGGAAGCATTTTCACGCTTCGGGAATGCGTGCAATCGATTTTGTGCATGATTTTAGGCCTATATAGGCTGTTTTAGCAAAAAAAATTTTCGACCGAGATTAGTCCCTAAATGTTACTCCTCCTTTAAATTTATTGAAAATCTTGTACTACAAAAATTTTTAGCAAAACTTTTTTGGACTAGAAATTGATGATAATTTTGCTAAGTTCGAAGATACCGATTTAGTTAAAGAAGTTGAAGATGGTAATAATATGCCAGACGAGGAACCTGCTGAAGATGAACATGAAATAGAGGCTAGAGCTATATTAGAAAATGTTACTAGTCCCGTAACAAATTTAAAAATGGTTAAAATGATCTCAATACAAATAAGATCCGAACATAAACCTGGTTGGACAGATGACGATGTAAAAAATTATGAAATGGATATCGTTGGTTATTTCGAAAAGTATTTATTTCTTTTATAGAAAAATTTCTCGGACCGCAACCTCCATTTCCGGAGGTCGAGCTACTAAAATTTTAAATGACTAGCTCGACGTACGCTTCACGAACAAAAAAATTAGCCAATTTGAAGTCAATTTTTGACATGCCTACTAACTTTTAAATAAGACCGTATGCCAATCCGTTTACCGTTCCCGAGATCTCGCAGTAACAGACGTACGGACGAACACAAAAACCGATTTTTTTATGATTTTTACAAGCCTGTAAAAATTTTTAGAAACTATAAAAGTAAACATCTCAAACTTTATGTTTTATCGACCACATACGTTGAAGAAGAAATGGTTAGAGGTGGTATTAGTCTGCTACCTTATCTAGTAGTTGGTTTCTTTATTATGTGTGCATGTTCTGTGCTTTCTGTACTCCTAAGAGCGTTTTATATGCAACAACAAAGTTTTATAAAAGTAAAATTTTGATAACTAAGAAAAAATTGGTTTCTATTTCTAGATTTTGTTGGCATTTTTGGCATGTATAGTACCGTTTATGTCTTGTGCAACGGCTCTTGGAATTTTATTTTTTTGTGGAATGCGCTTTGCTTCAATACTTTGTGTAATTCCATTCTTAGTTTTGGCTATTGGTAATATATTATTTTAAAAGGCACGAAAAAATATCTAAATTTAAAGCTGTCGATAGTAGCTATCTTATGATACATGAATGGCAGAGAGTAGTCAAACATTGTCGTGAACATCCCAGTAGAAAAACTTTGAATGTTGGATTTAGAGTGTCTGAGGTACTTTTCCTATTTTAATCATTTAGCATAAAAATGTAGATGCTTTCTGAAGTGGGTCCAGCCATATTAATTTCGGCTCTTACAAACATTTTCTCAGATGCAATTGGTACCTTTACTGGCTCACCTGAAATTACATTATTGTGTGTTGGAAATCTTTTTGCCATGTTTATTGCATTTATTTATCAAGTATACAAAATTGAAATTTAAACGAATTAATTCCAAAAAATTTTAGATGACTTTTTATGCTGGTCTAATGTCGTTAGTAGGTCGTTATGAAATTTCACAGGAAATGAAAGAAATGCCAGAAGAAATGGAATCGGCCGTTTTAAAGCGACAAGTTTTTGCCAAACATCGCCAACTTACGGTATTATTAATCTCTTTAACATGGGGAATGCTTTGTTGCACAAAGGTTGCGATAAGTAGTACTCATCGAGCTAATAATTATAAAAAAGAAAAAAATTAAAAAAGTTGTCCTATGAGGACCTAGAGCCTCTGGAAGGTCAGGGACTTTGCGCCGAATGAAATCGCTCGTAACGCAAGGCCGAAGGCCAAGCGCCGCAAGCAATTACTAGGAAAGTGAGTTCGAGCGCCGCAGGCAATCGCTCGGAACGCAATGGAAAAGGGAGAAAGGAAAAAATAGAAGGGAAAAGGAGAAGAGTAAATGATAAAGGAGAAGGGAAAGGGGAATGGACTAGGGGAAAAGGAGAGGGAAAAAGAGAAGGAAAAGAGAAGGGAGAACGGCGCTTAAATAGCGCCGTAGGCGCATCGGTCTAGGAACTTTATACTTAACATGCACTTAAATTTTTAGAGAACCCAATCAAAGTTCCACGATGAAACTAAACATGTGATTAGTGAAACCATGCAAGCTTATGTTAATATTGTGGCTAATAAAGCCGTTGCCCTTTTGACCATTTTTATATATTTTGTATATCTAGGCATTTCAATTTGGGTAAAAAAAGTTTATTTTTTAAAATTATTTTTAAAATTACAGGGAATTACTCGGATCGATATTAATTTAACAACACAAAAATTATTTGCATTGGATTCTCCTTTAATTGAAGTAAATTTGAATTTTATGTAAAAAACGAGCCTCGTCGGGCTCATTTTTTACTAAATCTTTTTCAATAATTCTTTAAGCATCTGTTATAAGGCGAAACAATCTTATTGTAAATTTTTAGCTAGACAAACTACGAGTGCAATATCAAGTCCCGCACTTTACTATGGCTACAGTGTTTGTAAACCGCCCTGGAAACCTTTCCGATACTAAAAGACTACGTCATATAAACGCCTTAGTTGAGGATATGGAATCCTTACCAGAATCATGGGGAACTACTGGTACTAAATATTTCTTACGAGATTTCTTGATTTTTGAAAGTTCATTTGAAGGTAAGATTTGATACAAAGCTTTAAGCTGTGAGTATACAGGGTGTGCTTAAATACATAAGTGCACAAGGGGGGAGGGACTGTCCCCCCTATCGTATTGGGGGCAATAATGCGAAAAACATATTGTATTTTGGCCCAAGACGACATGTTTTTTTACCAAAAATACGAAATTTTTACGTGTGGCGACCAAAAAAAGGTCAAAAACATGTCGTTTTCAAAAAAGTTTTAAAAACATGTCGTACTTGGGGGAAATTGTCCCCCCTCTACTTGTGCACCTATGCTTAAATAAATGGAACGATTCGATTTAATGAGTATTTATTATTTTTTAATTATGAAAAGTCGTTATTTTTTATGTTTTTTCAGTGGATTTAAAAAAATGTGAAAATTCATTTGAACTTTTTAAAAATTTTTATTCTATAATTTTTAAGAAAATATGTCGAAATTTTGTCCCGCTATTATATGCTTGCATGAGAAAGGATTTTCAATGGGAAAGATCGCGAATTTGTTGGACATTCCGAAAATGACTGTGTTTAATGATATAACGCGTTATGAAGAAATGAAAAATTATCAAGATCGTCTAGGAAGAGGCCGAAAAGGGGTTGAAAAAAGGAAGAGGGCTGAAAAAGACTCTTCTGAAAGCCTGGAATGAGCTGCCTGTAGGAACATTGGGTAAAATCATTGATGACTTCCCAGTAAGATTGGAGAAATGTATTCAAGCGAAAGAAGGACATTTTGAATAATTCTTTTTAACGTTTTGTTGTTAATTTATTGTTGGCATAGGCGTAGCCAAGGGAGAAGGGCTATAGCCCTCCCCCTGTCGTCAAAAACTTTAAGAAAAATAAAAAACAACCTTATGATTTTTTCGACATTTTACTCGATTAGCCCCCCCCCTGTCAGAAAATCCTGGCTACGCCTATGATTGTTGGTTTCATAAAATGTTATTTAAAAAATCGTTCCATTTATTTAAGCACATCCTGTACTTTGCGAAAATCGCGGCGATTTGCGAAAAATTTGCCTCAAGACATGTTTTTTTGTACCCTTGAGGCAAATATCCCCGAAAAAACATGCTCTGATGCAATTTTTTGGCAAATTGCCGCGATTTTCGCGGAGTATGCTCCCCGCTTTATTACATTTATTATTTTTAGACGTTGATATAACCGACACACCACAAAGCGAAATTGCGAATAAGCTAGCTTATCTTTATAAGGAAGATGATTTAAAGCCTTTCGTTGATTGGCCAGAATATAGTTATTGGGGTGGATTCATGAAGTTTACGAATGGTACTAACTTGGATAGATTTTTCTTCACTACAGCTTATCATGGCAAAAAAATTTCTATATGGACTGAACGTGCAAAATTGTTGAACAAATGGAGGGATATTGTAGATAGATATACGTAAGTTTTAGATTCTTTTTTCGTTTGGCTTTATCAGTTCTTATTGCATGAAAGTTGAAATTAACGGATAGCCATAATGTAGTAGTTCGGCACACACGTGTACAAACACTCCCCCAAAATTTCAGACTGGAGCGCGCGAGAAAAATCATAAGGGTCCCCCCTCACGATTTTAGCGCGCGAGATCATTTTTAGGTCGTTCATGAGCAAAATTTTGACAAAATCATAAGAGGGGACCATTATATATTTTTTTGGCCCGGCTCGCGCTGCTCGCAGGCCCAATAATAAGAGCTCCGGGGATTGAACCCTCCCCGTTAGAGACTACAAATCTAGAGTTCTAGCCATTCGGCTACAAGGGCTTGCTTGATACGCAACTTTTTTTGCAAGTTAGGACGCATAAGTTAATAAAGTTTTAAATATAACTTAATATTTAGAGCCGAATTTGATGTTTCGGTTTTCCATGAAGATGGAGTTTTCTTGGATCTTATTGAAAATATGCCTACTGATACATGGCAATCAGTATTGGGAGTATTAATCTGCATGGCTCTCGTGTGCTTTATTTTCTTGAATAGCTTTTTTACTGTAGTTATGGCATTGAGTTGTGTTTTATCGATTTGTACAGGTATGAAAATAATAAAATTTTTACCATTAAAATTGTTTAATTTCAGGAATTTTGGGAATCCTCAGCTGGTGGCATATTGATTTGGATCCAATTACAATGGCGGCTATGATTATTTCGATTGGTTTTAGTGTAGATATACCTGCTCATGTTTCTTATCATTACCATCAAGCAGGCACGTTAGATTAAAATTTTAATATGTATCTAGCCTGACGCTTCGCGCATCAACCTTTTAAAAAAATTGAACTTTTAAATTTTTTTGTTTCCTGCACACCCGCCCCCTATTTATCACTTATTAAAAAAGACCGCATGTCAATCCGATTTATCGTTTCTGAGATCTCGTTGTTCCAGACGTACGGACGGACACAGAAACCGTTTTTTATATTTATGATTTAAATTTCAAAATTTTAGGTATACATGAAGGCAAAGATTCCACTCCCCAACAAAGATTAGCCAATTGCTTATCTTCCGTAGCATTTCCAGCAGTCCAAGCGGGTTTATCCACGGTTCTATGCGTTTGCAGCTTATTATTTGTTAAACTTTATATGGCAGAGGCAATAATATATTTTGAAAAACTATATAATTGTTGACTTATTTAGGTATTTGTGAAAACCATGGTATTATGTGTGATTCTTTGTAATCTTCATGGTTTAGTGTTTCTTCCTGCCTTTCTTATAATAATTGACTGGATTATTAGTTTGCTTAAATCATCATTCAAAGGGAAAGATCAAGTCCAACAACTTTCGCCTTTAAATGGAATTGGAATTGTGTCTAGTCGCAGAAGTACTAAATTGGACACTGTGTTAGAGAAGAGTAGTAGTCAAGAAACTACTGGTTCTTCAGAAAATGGCAAAGCTAAATTTTGAATATTTTTTATAGATAATATTGTAAATATCCTTTAGATATTAAAGGAGAATATTCTAGGTTTTAGTCGCTGTAAATAATGCTGAAAATTATTTTTTAGCAAGACTTCGGGATTATGCCAAAAAATAGGTAACCAAATATCGAAGAGGGGAGCACTTTTGGACGACCTTATATTATTTTTGATAGAATTTATTCTCGATCGTCTCTTGCATTATTATTTTTTATTTCTCATTTATGCGGGATTTTCTTTAACTTTTTAGTTGATTTAAAATACTTCGTATGTTGCCACGGTTTTCGAAAGTTATAAAAAAAAGTCAGACAGGAAGAATTCATTAATGAAATCTTGAATTAGTTCCTAGACCGACGCGCCTTCGGCGATCAAATAGTACCTCCGGGGAGGGTTCGATCCACCTTCGGGGTCGAACCCTCCCTATTTAAGATATCTGGTCGACGATCCTACCCACTTGGCCATGAAGTTTTGTTCCTGTCGTACTTTTTATAGCTTTCACAGAGGTGTGTACAGGGTGCCTCATAAAATGGGCAATTTTGTGATTCTTATGTTGGCAGGAAAGTTGCATTTTCTCTGGTAAAATTTTGACTTTTGATCTAATTCCTTTTTTTAATGTAGGAAATCGAATTCTCTATATTTAAAAAAATGAATTAGGTCAAAAGACAAAATTTTAATTTTTTTTGCAATTTTTCGGAGAACTTAAAAATCACAAAATTGCCCTTTTTCTGGGCACCCTGTAATATTAAGACTGACTCAAATATTTTTTGCTTATAGCTGAACAACTTGGTTGCTCGGGGTTTTGCGGCAAATCTTTGCATTTAAACGCAATTCGTTTAGCATCAGAGTCTGCCAAGAGTCCCTTGCAAATGAGACGCAAGCAATTAATCGGCAAAAAAAGTAGCAAAAATCAACTCGGTTGACACATAAAACAAAAAACCGAGTCGATTTTTTGTCACTTTTTTGCCGCGGAAATTGCTTGCATCCCATATGTAATGGTAGACTGTGATGCGGAACGACTTGCTTTTAAATACCAGCCGTTCCGCGGCACGGTCTGCCGCAAAACGCCGAGCAACCTAGTTGTTCAACCAAAAAATTTTTCGAGTCATTATTATATGCCTATTTATAAAATTTCATCTTATAAGACAATCTTTTGTTGTTGTTTGTGTATTTAAAGGAAAATATTT
>JAQGCP010000652.1:0-15492 GCA_034699885.1 Acrobeloides thornei | reverse complement strand
AAGCGTTTTCATGCTTCGGGAATGCGCGGAATCGATTTCTCGCATAAAATTACCCCTAGGAACGTATTTTACAAAAATTTTCAAAAAAATTTTTTTTTGAAAAAATGACCCCCCAAAAAAGTCAAAATTCTACTTTTTTTTGCACCACCCTGTAATATTAGGAAATAAAACTACTACATAATGTGTTAGCCTGAAACTAATCCAATCATTTTTTGTGACTTTTTTAAGTTTGAAAAACACGTGATTTTCACGAAAAAATGTGCCCTTTTTCTCGTTATGTCGACACAGTATTTTTGCCATTTTTCTATGGGTTGAAACAGACGTGTGTCCCCTCAATACGCCCTAAAGGTCCTTAATAAAGTGCTATAAAATTCATTTTCAACCTTTCAAATTCCGATTGCGCTAAAAAATTTTTATGAGCACACTTTTGATGGTATTTGGGAGTTCATCAAAATGCATAATGATCAAAATACATAATGGGTTTAAGTTTCAGGCCTTAGGCTTTTAAACTTAAAAGGTTTTAGGCTTAGACCTAGGTCATAGGCATGGGCTTCTTACCATTATGCATTATAATACGCATGCGATTTTTCACCCTTTGGGGTAAAAAAATTTATGCACTATCCCCTCCTCTAAGGGGGATTTTGCATAAATTTATGCAGAAACTCCCCTAGGCTGAAAACAAAAAAAATCATTTTCCATTTTTAGGCTAAAGACTTAGACCTAGGCCTAAACCAAATCCTAAAAAAGATGAAAAATTGATTTTTGTGTTTTCAGTCTGGGGGATAGTGAATAAGTACCCAAATTTGAGGGTTTTTTACGGCCCTAAAAAGATGAACCGGGCCGTAAAAAATCGCGGCCCTACTAAAATGGCAAGTTTCACTTTTAAACAAAATTGTCATTTTATGAACATTTTCAGCATTAAAACGCGCATTGTTCAAAAATTTTGTGCATGTGGCGCTGATTTTTGTTTTAACGCAAGGAAAAATCAACAAAAAATGGTAAATTTTTTGATAAAAATGGGCCGCATAAGGGTTTTTGAGCCCTTCTGAAATCTCGGAGCTGATACGTCCTTGAGTGTGTACCGTCCTAGTGCCCTTTTTAATTTTAGGAATACGTATAAAAATGAGAATATTTGAAATCACAGTTTTCGAGTTCGTAACGTTACGTAAAAAGAGAACCGAAATATTGAGGAATTTCTTTTTTCCTCAAATCGAAATTTTTCTTTTCTTTTAAATCATTTGTTGTTTGCTATATAAATTCTTACTAAATGTGTTTCAGGTGACTCATTGAAATTCAAGCTTGAATTAGAAGACATGAGCAAATTTGCTGTTTCGGCCGATTCCAGCTTTACTTCAGGTTCGTTTTCATGTTCATTAGTTTCATAGTGTGTCGGTAAGGTCCTTTTACTTTGTTGGGAGTAAGCTGAGGCGATCGACGACCGCTTTGAAATATTATTTTGATCATAATTGCGCACATCAACATCGATTGTGTGATAGGATGTGGCACGATCGATTCTTGTCGGTTTTTCTTCCACCTCATGGACTTTGGACATTTTAGGAGTGTATACTCTTTTTTGATAAGGGATATCCATTGGTTGATAGCCCCAAACCTTGACAAATTCACGAACATTTTTTACTACCCTGACTGAATGGAATTTCTCTAAAGGTGACGTGGGCGATTCCGGTGTAATTTGTGGGCTCACGTGAATTTCTTTAGGCGCATATGCTTTTAAACTTTTCTGTAGTGCTGCTAAGGATCCCGCTGCTGGCTCTTTTTCTTCATCTGAAAATTGAATATTCATTATTAGGTTGTTCATTAATTTAAGATTATTTTTCAAATTTCAATTTTTTTTTTAAAGATCATTTCCATTCTAGCAATGCGCGTCGACTCTGATAAGAAATTCTATGAAGCTTAAGATCCGTGAGCATACGTGTGCATGGGAGTTCCAATTGGAATCTCGGATTAACGCGTAACGCCGAGGGTCTCCAGTGGGTAACGCTTGGGGGGAGGGGTTAACGCTGAGGTGGATAGCGCTACCCCCACCTCAGAGCATCAAATCGGCGTCCAAATTTTCACATTTTTTAAACAAAAATGTCCAAAATCTATTTTTTCACCAAAAATTTTCATTTTTGAGCATTTTTAGTTTAAAACAGGCATTTATCAAAAAAAAATTTTGCCTACGGCGCTTGTTTTTAACTTTACTTAAAGATTTCACACAATTTGTCCCAAATTTACCATTTTTCAACAAAAAAGTACCAAATTTGACGTTTTTTAATACAAAAAATCGTAATTTTCTGAGCATTTTCAGCTTAAAAACAAGCATTTTGTTTAAAAAATTTTCAGACTTTTGACTTGCCTCAAGAATTTCAATAAAAAAATTTTTCGATCCTGTCGGCGCAAAAAACCAAAAAGGGGATCACGGTGATTTTTGAAAAAATGGGAAAAATTATCTTTTTTTCCTCTTAGTTTCCCTCAAAATTTTGGAAAAAAAACACATAAGGGAGACCAAGGTAAAATTTTCAATTGTGGGGGGTAACGCAACGAAAATTTTTTTTGGGCCCCTACTGCATACGTATGTTCGTGAGCTTATTTGAATGGACAACATTATTTTTAGATTAGATTTACTTTTCTGAGATACAATACTATTTGTAGACGGTCTTCTAGCCTTTGGTTGTGGTTTGATTTCTAAACAATTTTTAATACATTTATCGTTAAACCCTTATGCAATTTATTATCAAACCTGTTTCTAGCTCTTGGTGAGTATGGTCTGGTCGCAAAGTAGAAGTCGTGTGTACAGTGGAAGTTGTTGAAGTTCGTGATTTAATCTAAATATATTTAATAATGATACGGTATATAAAGCTTACTTCGGTTGGCTCTTTGGTTCCATAGGTACGGACTGTAGAAGTAGTAGATGTTCTTGATTTGCTCTATATTTTTTGAAAGTTATAGAAGAAATATGTTTTGAAAAACTTTCTTACTTCATGTGGTTCTTTATATCCAGTCGTATTAACTGATGAAGTAGTATTAGTTCTGGACTTAGGCTCTTTGGTTCCATAGGTACGGACTGTAGAAGTAGTAGATGTTCTGGACTTGCTCTATATTTTTTTAAAGTTATAGAGAAAAATATGTTTTGAAAAACTTTTCTTACTTCATGTGGTTCTTTATGTCCAATCGTACTAACTGTTGAAGTAGTATTAGTCCTGGACTTAGGCTCTTTGGTTTCACGGGTATGGACTGTAGAAGTAGTAGATGTTCTGGATTTGCTCTATATTTTTTTAAGTTATAAAGTAAAATATGTTTTGAAGAACTTTTTTTCTTACTTCATGTGGTTCTTTATGTCCAATCGTACTAACTGATGAAGTAGTATTAGTCCTGGACTTGGTCTAAATTTTTATTTAAAAAACTAGAACTGAATCGAGCTGGATATTTTTTATCCCTTTGAATTGAATGAAAATGATTTATTCCTCCACTTTTGAGAAAAAAATTCAATTTTTGAGCAAATGTCATTTGTTTATCTTGTTGAAAATTCATTTTTTGTAAAAACCCTTTACCTCTTTTGATTCATGGTGGTGATCTGCTGCTGTATGTACTGTTGAAGCTGTAGTGCTTCGTGATTTAGGCTAGATTTATTTTTTTTTAAATCTATAAATATTTGCTTACTTCAATAACTTCTTTGCGTTTGACCGTTGTTGGTTTGACTCCACCAACTCCAAACTTTGCTCGTAGCTCGTGGACAGATAACTGATGCTCGTACACGACTTCAGCCTCACCTTTATCTGAAATTGCATGTGCGATTTGATTCTGTGTAGGTTCAAAATAAGGAGTATATGCTAGCTGTTGTGTTGAATCGATACTTTGGCGCCCACTTGTTTGACTTGATGTTCTTGTTCGATCATCCTATAAATAGATTACATAAACGGTACACAGCCCTAAGACTATGTTAAAAATACAGGGTGTTTCAAAAAAAAATCTCAATTTGGTTTTTGACGAAAGTTTTAAAAAAAATTTTGACTTAGATATTTTTATGCAAGAAATCGATTTTGAAGAAAAAATTTCGCCAAAAAATGACCAAATGACAGTTTTTTTGGAACATCCTGTAATCATTTATATTTTTTACTTGTCTATCTATTTGATAATCATGGTAATGGTGATCTTCATCATTTTCCGGAATGAGCTGATCATAAGTTTGATGATGAATTGGTTCATGTTTTTCCAGTTGATGGTGATGATGATGCTCACTGTGCTTATGTTGATTCCTCGTATGCTCTTGCTTTTCGAATATCGATTTTAAATTTCGCACACCAGGAGCTTCTTTTACGTCATCTAAAACTTGTTTGCCGGATCCGTTATCATAGGTTGAATAGGCTTCATGAGGGTGCACATGTAATTGTGTTCGAACTTCAATTTCACGTACATGCTATAAAAATATATAATAAATATCAATGTTTGGAGCTACTTCGGCTTTAACTCTATTGAACGCGGTCTAAAATCGAAAATTTTTATTAAAAATGACCCTATTAGAGGTAATTCTATACGGGAAACACGTTGACGATGTTATAAAAGCGCTTCTATTTTTTAGAAAATCGAGTTTTTACATATTAGTTTTTTCGATATATGTACTTTCTTTGTTTTTAATGATTCTATACCATACTTTTTGCAATTTTTAACATTATTTTGGTGATTTTTCTTGAGATTTCTATGAAATGGCGGCGATTAATGAGCTTCAAGACATGACTTTGAGCTTATGTCGAAATTTAAGCTATTGGAAAAAGAAATTTATGAACCGGACGAAGAATTCGATAAGTTTTGAGCAGCTCCTTAAGCACTGTCAAGAAAATATATTCTAATACTCTGTTTTTGATTGTATTTATTTATCATGTTTTGTTTTATTTTATTACATAGCATTGTTTACTTGAGCTTAAATTGGGACATTGTATTCTGTGCTTAAGATATAAACAAATTGATTGATGATTGGCTTGCTTCATGGCTCATAGATGCGCGACAACTGCGTGAATCTTATGAAAATTCAAAGCCATGCATGGACTTTCATAAACATGGTTGTAGACAAGGATTGACAAAGTTAATATATGCTTAAAAATATTTTAAATGTTTTGTTGTATTTTGATACTTAAATAGGTTATTTGAAAAAAATATTTGTTGTATATTCAAAATTTGATTTTCTTTAAAAATGGAACCATTTTACGCAAAAATATCATCGTCAACGTGTTTCCCGCGTAAAATTACCCCTAATAGAGTCATTTGTGAGAAAATTTCGAAAAATAAAATTTTTCGATTTTAGACCGCGTTCATTCGGGTATAAGAGCCGAAGTAGCTCCCAATGTTTATACTACTTTATCAGTATGATGATCTACTGGAGGAGTTAAAGTTGATTCGGTTGAACTTCTGGATTTTGTTTCCTGTCGATATTCATGTGTTTCAAAATCTGGAACATGAGTTTCTTCTTGGATGCTATGTCTTGGAGTTTCTTCTTGGATGCTGTGTCTTGGAGTTTCATATTCAACGCCAACATAGCGCTCGAAATCACTGTATGTGGATTCATTTTCATGTGTAACATCTGTATGTGTTTCTTCATCATGACTAACTTCATCATAATGCTATATATAAAGACATTAAATTTTTTACACTACTACATATAGTGGCGTATCCAGGATTCTGATTTTTTCGATTTCAGAGGGGACGAAACCCCAAAAAACTCATTCTTTTTAATGAAATTTTCCTATTTTTCCATTTTCTTCAGAAAATTTACGATTATCCTATTCCCTCATCTTATTCAATTATCTTATTCAAAGGTAAAAACGATTGATCGCGATCCGGGATCGAACTGTATCGTTCAGAACAAACAAATTTATGAAGGTTAATTTCCGTTATTTTCTCATTTTGCTGAAACGTTAAACAGCCTCGTCCCCTCTAGATACGCCACTGATTACATACATGATCCGCATGGGACGTTTCAAATTCTTTTTTGTGTAACGTTTGGACAGGTTCTTTGACTTGATGAACTGCTTCGGAGTCGAAATGATAGTCCACTTGGCGTACTGTAACAACAGCTACTTCCGTTTCTTCATCTGATTCCACTTCACGCTCAATATTGTGGTGGTGATGATGGTGCTACAAATGCATATTTTTTTAGTTATATTTAAAAAATGTGTTGTACATCTTGATCAAAATACATATGTCCATGATCTAGTGTATCAGTGCTTGAAGCATTATCGTCGAATTCTTGTTCTGTGTGATGTTTTTTGAATTCTTCTATTAAGCGATCACGTGATTCAGTTTTTCTTGGCAATGTTGGTGATTCGTCTGTCGATTCAACTTCGTCATACTTGTGGTCTTCATGAGTTTTCTAAAATTTTTCATATACTGATTTTCTTTTAATCTAAAATTGGCTTACTATTTCGGGTGTTTCTAGTTGGAAATTATGATGGTCTTCCACATAGTTGTTCATTGAATCGTAATGTAGTTGCGTAGGCTCATCTTCATGAGCTTCATCCGATCTTGTATAATCCATGTTGTTCGTTTCTGCAAACTCGGAACCCTCAATAAAGATATTATTGTGCACAACACTTTTCCATCCAAACTCATCCAGGTTCGCTTCTTCTGCTTGTTCTTCATCATGATCATATCCATTGTGATGAGTTTCATGCACTTTATGAAAATTTGACTCTTCTAAATGATTATGTTGACTTGTCTCATGTAAAATTTCCTCCGTAATGTCATGTGTTCCGTTAATTGTAATTTCTTTCGAGCTATACTCTAGGGTATGGTGACTATGGCCATTGGTTTGATGCTCAACATTTGTGGTGTGAAGTTCAGTTTGCTTTACAACGCGTACATTTGCTTTATAATTAGGATCGGTATACTTGACGTCAGGCAGTTGAACAGTTTTGAAAATTTCATCCATAAAATCTAAACGTTTATATAAATTGACTATTTGGCTATTTAAGCGCATACCTTCTTTTTGAAGCTCCATTGGTATTCTTTATAATAGTAAAAAGAATGAAATTATAAAATTAAAGCTTATTGTGTGTATGTTTGAAAAAGAATCAATAGGGTTTAGCTGTTTATTCGGGAACGAAAACCAATTCTTATTCTCAGTTTGTCGAACACAATTATATGATGATAAAAAAATATGATAAAGGAGACTTCTTATCACTTATTCACGTCGCTAAAAGCCTTAGTAGTCAATTTTTCATGGTTTGACGTTATATAGTCAAAAATTTTACAGTTAGCACAAAGTTAACAGAGAAAGCTTAGTGAAACATACACACAACATTTTATTCCATAAAAAGGGGTCTAATGTTTGCATAGCAAAAAAAGAATATGAATTGCTAAATTTTTTAAGTCATATAAACTTGATATTGAAATAGTGATTCAAAAATTAAATTTTTCTTAAATCTCAAAATTTTTGCTCAAAATCAATTTTTTGCTCAAAATCGAATTTTTGCTTTAAAAAAAGGCCCTACCCATAAATTTTCATAATTTTGCCTTGGTCTCCCTTATGTTTTTTTTCGAAAATTTTGGGAAAACATAAAGGGACTCTTGATTTTTTTTATTTTTCCAAAAATTTTGAAACACTTGATTTTAAGCTGAAAATGCTCTAAAAATTACGATTTTTGGTGAAAAATAGCAAATTTTGGACATTTTTGTTGAAAAAATTGGAAATTTTTTGAAATTGTAATGGGGGGATCATTAGAATTTTTTCATAAAAATTTTGGGAAAAAACATAGGAAACCATTAGGAAAATTTTTTCATTTTTTCTGTTATGGGGGGGGGGAGCCCGGGCTTCCTGATCCCCCTCTGCCTACGTCACTGTATTGAAATAAAAACATTTTTAGATTGTGGACCGCATGAAAGTTCTTTTTACTCCCATTCTTCGAGTCAAACAAGTAGCCGATATGGATATAAAAATGTAAGTTTTTTGAATTTGGATGAATGATAGCTGTTTTTGATTGAATTTGAGGTTTATAACAAGGGAAAACCATCCCAGTTGATGGTGAAAATTTCGAAAAGTCCTAGATATTCTTGTAGAGCATGCTTAACTTGTAAAATATTTGAATGAATTAGATGATAAGCCGCACATATGTTTTTTAGCAACTTGCAAACTTTAATATTCTATGCGTTTAGATGATATTGATTTTATATGTATTTTACAAGTTGAGATGCTCTACAAGAATATATAGGATTTTTCGAAATTTCCACCATCAACTGGGTTACGGTTTTCCCTTTAAGCTTTATTTTTTCAGAGTACTCACATCAGACTTTGCATCGATGTTCCTTTTACCGATCATCCTTATTTGATTGGTCCACGTGGTAGAAAATGCCAGCAAGTTATGGAAAAGGTCAGTGTTGGGATAGAAGTTTTTCCTCAGCATCGCAATTATAGATGAACCTGGGGGAACTTCCTCCATAATCAGAAAAATTTACTTAAAGGGGGTCCTTCATGAAAAAATTTTTTCTTCAATGAAAAGAGATTGGCTGAATTGAGTGGAGAACGCCGAGTTGTTGATGTCTATCAATGTTTTTCAAAGCTAAAGACGATATTGTGACTAAAGAAAAGAAAGGTCCCGTTGACGAAGCATTGAAAAGAAAGTTTGTTGAAGAGTCAATAGAAAGAAAGCGAAGGCAAGGCCTAGGAGAACCTATGAATCTAGAAGCAGAAGACCTATATGAAGAAATAGATATAGCTGTAGATCGATTAGGAGAAATGTTATATTTTAGTGAAAGCGAAGAGGATGATGAAGAATAATTGTTGTTATTTTTGAAAATAAATGTTATACATAAATTTGAATCAGTTTCATCAAGATGTGGGATGTTGGGGGGGGGGGAAGGGTATAGAGAGAGAGCCGGATACCCAAAACCGAGTCTCAAGGACGTTTTCATGCTTCGGAATGCGTGAAATCGATTTTTCGCTTATTTTTAACCATAAAAAGTCATTTTTACAAAGATTTGGAAAAATTTTTTCACGAAGTAACGACAAAAAACCTGACCCCCTTTAAGAGAAAGCATATAAGTTTTGACGCTTTATATCCTCATGATTTTTTTTCTTTTAGCACAAATGCCTTATTCATTTTCCGGATGTGAACCGTAAATTGAAAGGACCGAAACTTAATCATGTAAGCTTTTTTTCGAACTGGAAAACTCATAAAAAATTATAGGTGATGATTTATGCTTCCGCGAAACACGCCGAGGACGCTCGCCAAGTTATTCGAGTAAGAAGAAATTTCCCTTTTCTAATTTTGTTGAATTTAAAGGATCGCACACCTATACGTCTTACAGTAAAGTTGAACTGCTTTCCAGATGGGCGTGAGCGCATGGCTAAGCTTGAGGAAATAATCACCGAACATTCGTTGCCAATCAATTGGAGAACATCCGAAGATTATGTAAGCTGAAAACCAAAAAATAAACCATGCCCTCCTCCATAAAAGTGTTTTTTGCTGTAGGCCAAAAAACACCCAAAAAATTTTTTTCGATTTCTCTTCCAAAACCGTATTTTTTTTATCGTTTCGAACATTTTTTAAGTTTATGGAAAAATTTTTTGCGATAACTCACCTCAATCGGCTCTTCTACTTTAATGAAAATGAAAGATTTCACTTTTTGTACCTTTCTGATCTTCCCTTCCTGTATTTCCTATGTGATAACTACAACCGCTTTTTTTAGTCGAATTGTGTGCTCAAAGCTGAATGGCGTAGTGAGGAAACGTTGATCCAACTTTGTGATACGTATTTCAACAGAACATCTGAATGTGCCGACGAAATCCCGTTTATGATGGTCATGCCACTGTTGCCATTAATCAATCCCGGAAACACCGAAATCAGCAATCGTCTCATCGAATATGTTCACCGTCGTACTGGTTGTCAGATTTTCTATCCACCAACTGAGCGTTTTGTTTGTCAACCTCCATCTTATTTCATAAAAGGAAGCACCGCAGCGAGTGTTATTGCTGCTGGAAAACACCTTATAGTAAATGAACTATTGATGAATTGAGAGAATGTTAATTGATTTTTTAGGGATTGACTGTGCTGCAAGTTAACTTTGACGTTCCTAAACCATTTTATCTAGATGAAGACAAGGTGAGCCAATGGCGCAAAGAGTTACATGTTGATGTTTCTGTTGAAGAAAAGGACCATAGCCAAAATCTCCAACAGGTATATGATTTTTTGAATTTGTATTATACAAGGTATTACAAAAAAAATCGGCATTTGATCATTTTTGGAGAAAATTTTTCAAAAAAGACCATGAAATATAAGATTTTTGTATTTTTTCAGTTATTTTCGGTAGAAATTCCTACTTGAAAATTGAATATTTCATGGTCTGAGAGGCATTTCCAAGGGTTTTTGATGCACACAATTGATTTCTAGCATAAAAATATTCATGAGTCATTTTGGAGAAAAATTTTTTTAAAGCCAAAAAATGATCAAATGGCGTTTTTGGAACACCCTGTACACGATTTCATTATGATCCTATTTTTGATTTCGAATAATATTTTTTTTAGCTCGTTCTTCGCTCATTCGAATTTGCTATCAACAATGTTTACCTGATTCGTTCAATCATATTGGAGCATCGGACATTACTAAAATCACAGGCATACAGTTTTATGCAGGATGTTCATTATATTATTCCGGTAAACTTGATTTTTTGCTTGTGTGTTTGTATAATGCAGAGATATTTTACAGCCGAATGTTTTTGATGTTTGCAAATTATATTTTCCACAAAAGCCTTTCGATCTTGATCCAACTGGAATAGCCGAGCTTTCAAGCCAGCAAATCTATGCCAACTTTTACAATATATCTTTGCCAAAAAACTGGATGGCTAATGGACTAAGTATTCTTTTATATTACAGGGTGCTGTATCAAACTAAACCGGAATATGGGCGATGTTTTTTTGACCCGAAATTTTTCAAAAATGATCATATTAGGACATAATTTTATGCGAGGAACCGATTGCGCTCATTCACAAAGCTTGAAAATGCTTCCTTGATTCAAGGAGATGTGTATTGAAGCGGAAATCGACAAATTTTGAGATTTTCCCTCAAAATCATATTTCTGGGGGGTAATTTTAAGATGGGGGAATCGATTGCGCCCATTCCCGAATCTTGAAAACGCTTCCTTGATCCTGACCCAAGGAAATGTTGAAGCGAAAATCGAACATGTACTAATTTCCCTGAATCAAGAAAGCATTTTCAAGCTTCTGGAATGCGCACAATTGATTTCCCGCATGAAATTACCCTCATGAAGATGATTTTGAGGCAGGAAATCCCAAATTTTTGTGATTTTCTCTTCAATACAAAGCACTCATTTCGTGAAGGGGTGAAAGGCAACGGCACAGCCAAATTTTTGGCGCCGGAACCTTTTATTCCGGTGATGGAATGAAAAGCAACAGACCGCAAAAATGTTTAAAAAAGTGCCGGTGCCGTCCTAAAATGTGCCGATGCTGGCCCAAAATGTGACGGCACCGGCACTTTTTTGAACATTTTTGCGGTCCATGCTTTTCACTCTATCATCGGAGTGAAAGCCACCGGTGCCAAAAATTTGCGGTGCCGTTGCCGGTGCTTTTCACCCCTCCCCTCATTTTCCTGAATCAGGGAAGCGTTTTAAAGTTTCGGGAATGCTTGTTGAATAGCATTATTAAAAATTTTAAATTCGATTCCATTTTTGTTTTAATGTACAACTTTTAAGGCTTCTTAAATGCACCTCTTCGTGAACACCGCGTACAAACTGTTCGATTCGATAGTCACTATAAAGATGAAAACAATAATACGCCGATTCTACCGACAACGTATGGTTTTGCTTATTCGAGAAAAACAGTTGACCGAAAATCTACAAATACATCTGAAGAAACGTTGCAAGGAAATCGGCGAAGAAATTTTCAAGGAAGCCCTCGAAGCTATCAGTTCCAGCGTCAGCGAAACTACAAGCGAACTCGAGACTCGAATTTTTCCAATTTTCATCATGAAGCCCAGTCGAGTACGAACCGAATGGAGTTTATTTCGGATGAAGCAGCAGCTCATAATGATGATGTCTTTGTATCAACTAAAGTGGACCATCCTAGGAATCCCGGTTGCTTTGTAATGGTTGATCCTGCAAATGTATCGATCTCTTTGGCGGATTCAATTGAGATTTTTCAAATTCAAGATAAGCATGTCGATATGCGAATAATTGTTGGCTATTGTATGGATCTAGATACCTATCATAATTACATTGGCGAGCCTTCATTCGCACGTTTGGTGCAAATAATGCCTCCTTATATGGAACCAATTAAGGTATATATGCATGAGTTAATGAGAAAAAATTTTTTCTCCAAAATGACTAATCAGGGGGTGTTTTTATGCGAGAAATCGATTGCGCGCATCGAAAAACTTTGAAAATGCCTCCCAAGACCATGAAATATCCAATTTTCAAATAGGAATTTCTATCGAAAAATCGTATATTTCATGACCTGGGAGGCGTTTTCAAGGGATTTCGATGCACGAAATCGATTTCTCGCATAAAAATACCCGTAATGAGTCATTTTGGAGAAAATTTTTCGTCAAAAATGTCCAAATTGCCCGGGGTTTTTTGGAACTCCCTGTAGTAAGAATGAAGTTGTTTGTTTTTTAATATTTTCATTTTTTTAGCAGCTACCTTATTTGCCGCATGTTGTTTGTGCTATAAATGAAGTGGAATTTCAGAAGATGCTTTCTTCGCCTTATGTCCCCATCTATTCCGGACAACAAAAGAATGGCCTGCCATATATCACACCTGCGTTGGCTGATTCGGCACTTCATTATGTGAATGAGAAATTCCAACTTCTTTACAACGGAAGCTTGATCCCAATGCGCCTACCCGATGGACTTTCATGCTATTTACGAATTGGGGCTTTTGCGGCTAATCCACCTGCACATTTTGATCATCGCTATCGGAACAACTAGTCTATAAGAACTATACTAGAATTACCTATTGTCAAGGCACTCCTTCAGTTTAATAACGCTCACCTCTAACTTCAAGATGCGCTTATAATCAAAATTTAACAAAAATACTAAAAAATCAAGTAAAAAAAATTAGAGGTGAGCGTTGAAAAAACGCTTGAATGAGTGCCAGAACTATGCTATAATTACCTATTGTCATGTGTATGTTTTATAAGAATCCTACTTTTCGGATCTTGTTGTTTTTAGGTTGTTTTAATTCATCGATCATTCTCAATTCTTTTATTTATTTGTCCACATTTCTAAAATTGTTGATTTTGTTTGTATTTTATAAACAGTGAGGTAGCTAATAGAGTTAGGAACCGAACCGAGACTTTTGAAAAAACTAAAAAAGTCGAAACCGATTGTAAAAAAACCGAAAAAAATTTTTTCCCATCCCACCCCATTTACACCACAATCACATTTTCTACCAAACTTTACGTTGTGAATTATGCGAATTTCACACGTGGGGGGAATGTGATCGTGGGCAAACGGGGTGACCCCCTTCACATATGAACAACATTAGGATTTTATGATTTTAATTCTATCAAAAATATATCCAACTATAATCAATTAATATTTTTAAATAAACATTTTATGCTCATTCAGTGGTGTAGCCACTGAATTAGCATTAAATGTTTATTTACAGGAGGCGCTCCGAGCAAGTGCACTCCCCCGTTTTTGGAAAAATTTGGATGTTTATCCCCCCCCCTAATTTTGACCTTTTTGGGAAAGTGTCCCTCGTAGTTGGCCTGTAGGATGTTTCGACAGAAATGGCTGTGAAAAGTTATTTTCAAAACGGACATTTCTACAAGTTACTTTAGAAACTGATTTCGACAAGTGGAGATATATCTTCGATACTTTTCGAAATGCCCGTTTCGAACAAATCTGTCTAAAGTTACCTTTCAAAAATAACTTTTCGAAGATAACCTTTCGAAAATAACCTTTTAAAATGTATCTTTCGAAAATAACTTTTCGAAATTTTGTGTCGAAACACCCTACAGCCCGTAGTTGGAGCTCTGGCTACGCCACTGTGCTAATTTTATCAGAATCCAAGTATGTCTAGTTTTATCATATTATGGCATACTCTTGTAAATCTTGGTTTGGATACGTCAGTTTGAATAGAATTTAATCATGGAAAATGTTTTATTCGTATGTATCTTATCTATCTTATTCTTGCAAAACTTGACA
Organism: Acrobeloides thornei; assembly: GCA_034699885.1. Lineage (NCBI taxonomy): Eukaryota > Metazoa > Nematoda > Chromadorea > Rhabditida > Cephalobidae > Acrobeloides > Acrobeloides thornei. The sequence continues at coordinate 1,340 of JAQGCP010000652.1, read as the reverse complement.
AGTTATATTGTTGGAAACAAGCTGTTTTATCTATCACTTTTGTGCTTTGTTTCCCTTTTCGTTTGTAAATTCTCATTCAATTTCTTGAACGTTTCTAAATTTTGATAACTTTTTGGTCTATTTATATAAAATCACTCCACAAATTGAATGAGCCTAAAATAATATGTAAAGGTCTATGTTTTTATAATCGCTAAATAATGAATAAAGTTTTAATGATATTTTAAAAAAAGACCCCGACCGAAAATTTTTATGGTTGAGTAAATATAACACTTTGAAGTCCACTTTGTCTAAAAATATGTTACCCGAAAAATAAGCGCCGAAAGTTTATTGTGACCATTAGCTTATTACACGTGGCATTTCTTCTGGCGATATGCGTCTTTCTGGACCATTCCAAGATTATTTCTAGAACACTTCTTTCTTCGAATGATCGCTGGGCATCTTCTTTTAGTATAATCTCTTCGCTTCTTCATTTCTCTACGCGTGTTCTTTTTGACTGACAGTCTTGCGCCATTGCTCGCACCAAGCAGTGCAACTCCGCCGCTGTTGATGTTTGCAGTTCCGTCGATTGCGCCCTCTGACTGACCTCTGAGCGTCTGTCCGGTCCTGATCGTATTTAGTGTGGCGCACGACCATTCGTATTCACTTTTCGACCCTATTCGAGACAAGGCAAAGTCGAGAGAAAACCCATATCCCCTTCAAATAGTCAATCAACTTTTTCTTTTTGCGACTTTGAGCGTGTCAATTAAGTCAGTCAAAAAAATTTAAATTTTAGGTAGGAAACCTGAATATAACAATGATGCAGTACGCCATCCTTTTGCTATTTCTGGTATCAGCTGCTTTGGCAGAACATCCAAAAGCGATGAGTGACAAAGATCACTTTAAAGTTAGAGATTTTAACACTTTTCAAACTTACTATAAAACTTAGTTTAGGGTCAAGATCACGACAAAGAATTTGATCATGAAGTGAGTTGCTTGTTCATTGATTTTTCGATGAAAAACAATTTTTATGAAAGACTTAAAGGGCCAGTCCGGTGGGAAAAAAGTTGCCATTTTTTGTTGATATTCGAAAAGTTCATGAAAAATGGAGCATTTTTTATTTTTACGGCATGCTCTGAATCGTTGTAGTTTTCGAGAAAATTGTGTTTGAAATTTTGAGTTTGTTACAAGCTTTTCGTTGTAATACACAAACTTTTTTGAATTTGTAAATCGATTTTTGTATCTATTTTTTAAAATTTTCATACAATGAACATTGTAGCAATATTGTATAGCTAAATGAAACGAACAAAATGACACCAAAATTATCCAATTTGAACATTGTTTTGGGTTATTGAAACGAAAAC
>JAQGCP010000651.1:0-15507 GCA_034699885.1 Acrobeloides thornei | reverse complement strand
AATGGAAGAAATGGCTGGGCTTGGCCTATGACTGTACCATATAATAATCCGGCGTATCGGAATTGGAAAAATGGTAACATTTTGGAGCTACTAATAGCGGGTGCCACGTTTGTTTAAAAAGAAATTATATCGATTTTATAGTCGAAATTTTTTTTGGCAACCACGGAACTTTTTATTGAATCAGGCAACGTGTACATTGAAACGAAAAGAAACGTAAACCCTTATATAGCTTTTTTAATGCATCCCTGCGTGGTCGTATGACGGGAAAATAAGGATTAGTTAGTACTGTAGTAGTAGTCTGTAGTAGAAGTTAGTGCTAATCCTGAGTACTACTAGTACTAACTAACCCTCATTTTCCCGCCATACGATAACGCAGGGATGCATAAAAAAGCTATATAAGGATCCACGTTTCTTTTCGTTTCAATGTACACGTTGCCTGATTTAATAAAAAGTTCCGTGGTAGCCAAAAAAATTCAACTATCAGACTTTGAAATCAGGAAAAATCAGGGTGTCCACAAAAAAATTTGGCATCTCAAAATCACCACTTTTCTGAAAAATCAGCAGACTTGGAACCCCTGTATATATGCATAAATAATCATGTTTCTTCGTTCATGCGGGTGTTTTGGGGGGGGGGGGTTCTCCCCACTTTTTGCACACTTTTTTCGATCAGATCAAATATGAACAATTCAGGCTATCCAATAAGCAATTCGAATGCCAATTGTGTTGTTTTGAATAAAGATGGATCATGGACGAACCAAGATTGTGCTATCCTCAATGCTATATCTGTAGTTATTAATCGAATTTGTACACTTTTGCGATAAAAAATTTGAAAAAAAATTTAAAAAATATATTTATAAATTAAGTCAGGATGTTCCAAAAATGACGTCTGAGTGATCTTTTGATGAAATTTGGATCAGAAAGTTTTTTTTCTAAAAATCACTTGAGTAATTTTATGCAGGGAACATGAACATAATCATAATCATTCGTGTGGTAGATGTGATTGGTTAAAATTGTACTGAAAGAAGTCGAAGGACTATTGAAAAAGGTGCTTGATAATATGAAAATAGTTGCAGACGACATTTGTACTCCTTTAACGTCAACTGATATAACGATTGCTCACATTCCCGAAGCTTAAAAATTCTTCCCTAACCCTGATTTAGGGAAATTGTTTAATTTAATTTAAATGTTAAAAAATTGGAAAATTTGAAAAAATCGAAAAAAATTGAATAAAATATATACGACATTCCCATATGAAATCGCTATGGAGACCCGTCAATTAGACATAATTCAATATTTTTGAGGGCCTTTAGTTTGACAGTCTTTGAATGCATTTTATTACACATCAATATTTTCAATAGGCATGTTTAGTGCGGTACTTGTACTTGTGTGAAAATGCTTTTCTGACACTGATTCAGGGAAGATATGTATTGAAATGAAAATGAGCTTGTCACCCTAACTAGTGGTCTAACTAGCTAGTAGGATGGCAAACTAGTAGCCTGGAAGGCTGTAGGCTGACTAGATAGTAGACTGGCAGGCTGTATTCTGGTTAGCTAGTAGGAAAAAGTTCATGGTAGGCTGTACTCTCCAAAATCCATATTCATCTAATCAAGGTCAGGAAAGAGTTTTCACGCTTTGGGAATGCGCGCAATTGATTCCCCACCTAGAAAAACTCCTAAAACATCTATTTTCCTGCAAAATTTCGTTTCAATACACATATTCCTACTCTGAATCAGGGCATGGAAAGCATTTTCACACTGCGGGAATGCGCTTACGCATAAATCTTTTTTTGGAAAACCCTTAAAATTTTCACTTTTGGCAGCCAAATTTTTTTACGGGATTATAACCAGTGCTATTGATTTTTATAGAAAATATTATGGCATAAAAATTTACCAGTATGCAAATTTGATTTGGCCTTTAAAATCACTTGTTTTCTTTTTTTGATTCTAAAAAAGAGGAATAAAAATCTTGCCACAATGAGCTCAAGAATATTCAATTTATCCTAGCCAGTGCCAACTCGTTCTCGTGATTCCGTGAACATCTCTAAAAGGATTCATTCTTCGAATTTATGACCTTTGGCGTTTGCCTTGAGGAGAGGCCATAGCAGCCATAAAATAATCTCGATCTTTTTTGCCTATTTATTCCAAGAGACTCACAGCCGTTCGTTGTTGATTTCTTTATTGGAATGCTATAATGATATTTTTTGAGGCTTCAGGCAAATTTAATTTCGAGTTTTTTCTAATAGGTTTTTGATCTTTTGCGGAATAATTATGTAGCAAAAAGTCAATATCCGATATTGATTATTTAATTAAAAAGCCACAGCCTAAACACAAGCCATAACCTAAGTCCAAGTCTAAGACTAAGCCCAAGCCACAACCTAAGTCCAAGCTGAAAGAAGTTCAATTTGCAATGTCATGAAAGAGCAATTTCAACAACCTGGCCATGATTTACCACAACTTATGCAACAGCATCTTACTGCAAAAAGACCAGCAATACGTGGGGCCATATAGAAACACTTGCAGATGCACCCCATACATACTACTAAACCTGCACTGGGACGCACTACCCTTATATAAGCCCGCTCTTGTTACATGGGAGCACAGGTTTTTTTACCTCTGCCTGGTCATGTAAAACGGTTTTTCTCGGGATTCTTAAAGTTTTTGATCTAATTTAAAAAGCAATCGTTAGAGGAATACTTGGGGCGCAATCGATTAGATTTTAGTGTAAATCCTATTTATTTTGAATTTTCTACACCACTTTGAAGTTGGGGGTACCTGTCCAATTTTGTACTCCTGCCTTCCTGAGGGTGTATTTCCGCAAAAACTCGGTCAGATTCAGTCCGGAACGGTTTAAATCGCTCGGATTCGTATTCCGCGTATGGAAAAACTATATTACAATAGAAATCGTTTTTTGAAAATTTTCATTTTCAGCAGGATTTTTTTGAAAAAACCTGGGGTAGGTCAGGAAAAATTTTTTAGCTCCTGAAACCTTCACCAATCAATTCCTCGGTTATAAAAACCCCCAATATATTCGAGGAATGTAGTTTTCGCGTTGATTTGAACAAATTAGACCACTTTCTCCCCCCCCCCCCACGAGCCCACGATTTTTGACCCCAAAAAAACACACAAATTATTTTTTTTTAGCCCCATCAAATTTTTTTCGCTAATTCTTTAAAAATCATAAAATTGTTACCATGATACATAAAAATTTTCATTTTCGTAAAATTTGGCTTAGCCGTTCGCCTCTCCCCAAACCCTTGTACATCATCCACCAGTTATATAAAGGGCAAATAATTTCTGGTGGAAGAACAGAGGTCTGTTTCAATTGTTGACTAGGGAAATTTCAACGACTGACTAGTGTAACTTTTTTAAAGACAACCTACTGACTAGTTGGATTTTTTTTAAAGATCTATATTTTAGCTTCATAAAAAACCAAACTAGTCAGTAGGTTATCTTGAAAAAAGTTACACTAATCAGTCGTTGAAATTTCTCTAGTCAACAATTGAAACAGGCCCCAGAACGTTCTGCTAAACGAAGAAGCATTCAGAAAATTACAGAATGTGTTGCTGCGCTCAATGATTCACAGAATACTCAACGTTTAGAAAAACAAATCCAACGTCAAGGCGCGCTTCGAGCTTTAGAAACAGAATACCAATGCTCTATACGATTGGAAGAAGACCGTCTGCGACATGAAAGATATTGTACTTCCGAAACAGAAGATCAACGCAGTCATAGACTAGAAGATCAGCGCCAACGTCAAGATGCGATTCGTGCATCCGAAACAGAAAATCACAGAATCCAACATTTTTTTGGCTCACTCTGTACTTTTTTGTAACTTATACATCCCTAAAACAAACAACCAGACGCTTCGCCGCACGCCGTTAAATTTTTTAGGCTAAATATTTCCTACACAAATCAATTCGACTTTTCTATGATTATCTCTGTTCCATTTTCAGGTCATGGGGCAGATACGAAAATGTCTGTCTCTACTAAAAAGTGCATAAAACGTTAATAAAACCACTTTTTTACAATTCCCAATTCGCCGTCAGTCTAATATACTTTAAATTAAATTTAATATGTTAGAGTGTTGACAGGTCTACATCATTTTTTCATCTCTATCGCCTCTCTCCGCGACCTTCACATGCTCTCCGAAAATTGTGTTACGAAGGGCCACCCGAATGGTCGAATCAAACCAATGTCAACACTTTTCACTAAACTTCTCTGCCGGTGTTTATCGAACTCTTCTTTCCCCCGTCACTCTCCTGCCTACACACTACAATTTCTCTTGACATCAATTTTCTCGTCGGAAAACTCTAGCAGTTTCTTTTTCTTCTCTATTTTCTTTTGGAGAATATGCTCATCTAATGGTCCGGCAGAAAGGCCTGGAATATAAAGATTCTCTTCCGTCTTTTCTCCTCGCGATTGATGAGACGACGCGAGAATGCATATATCGAAACGAAAAAATAATAACGTGTGCTCGATTTGTGTACGGCCCGTTTTTGGGCCGCAATTTCGTCTTTGGTTTAGCGCATTTTTCGGGCGATTTTACGAAACTATCGACATAAGATGATTTGTTGCTATTTTTACATTTGCAATGTTTCATCCGATTGCTGCTGGTTTGTTGCTCGTTCAGACAGCAGCAAAATGAGACAAAATTTTTTGGTGTCGCGCTAGGGGTGCCATTTTCGCTTATTTTAATCATTTTTGTGCTTATTTTTTGATTCAATGATTATTTTGTTTAATGTAATGATTATTTTTTACGTCAAATGATTAAAAATCGAAAAGTCTGATGACACCTCTATGTCGTGCTCCTCTCGGTGACCAAAAATTGTTTCCCATCCTCGCCAAAATTGTATCTGCTACTGCAGTGGCGTACCCGGGGCCGGGCTCCCTCCCCCAGAAATCAGAAAAATGAAAATTTTTCGTAATTGTCCCACTTATGTTTTTGCCAAAAATTTCTGAAATTTTTTTCAAAAATCTTAATATTCCCTTTTGATTTTTCACCAAAAATTTTCAATTTTTTCATCAAAAATCATAATTTTCTGAGCATTTTTAGCTTAAAAACGGCTATTTTCGAAAGAATTTCGGGTGGGGGCCCGGCCCCCTGGATATGTAATATTTGTTGGAAGTTTTGTAAACTTTAAAATTTGTGGGTTGCAGGGGCCCTAACTGCAAAAGCACTAACCTATTATTTCACCCAAAAGCGCAACAGATTTCCTCCAGGTCGGTCTCGTGGAGTAAACGTTATCACACCTCTGAATTCCCGTGACGCTGAACTAAACGGAAAAAATTTACCTATTTTAAAAATAAAATAAAATTTTGGTGATAAAATTTTCATAAAAAACAATTTAAAAAAGAATTGAAAAGAAATTGGAAAAAAGTAAAAAAATTGGACGGCAGTGGGATTTGAACTCTAACCAAAAAGCTTTATAGGCGGCAACGTATCCACTGCACCACTAGTGTTGTTGATTGAAGATTACAAATTTTGCTTATAAGGAAGAATATATTTATTTTAAACCTTTTTTGCTGTTTTTATTGCAAACGGTGAGGAGTGGAGAAAAAAATTCGTATAGTACGTTTATAGAGGCACCATAACAAACATTTTTTGATACTTTTTGTCAAAATCTAGAAAACCATGTTCGTGATGTTTACTTGCTAGTAGTATTTTTTTTCAACAAATTTATGCGCAAGAGCTTCGCTGGTACAAAGCTCTGGCGCGCTGTAGCCTCTTCAATTTTGCGGCGTCCGTCAGCTTTTGGCGCTTCAAGAACTTGAACGGCTTCTTCCCAAGGTCTTCACGAAGAATCTTCCTAGCAAAAAAATCTGAAATTCCCAGCTTCTTGGCCAATTTTCTAGTCAAGTTCACTTTGGTCGACGAGCTTCTCTTGATCATTCCTTTAGTGCGCAGGATATTCCTTCGACTTTTTGCAGTTTTTTCTCTTTTTCGGTTTTCGTTGCTTCCGATTTCTTTGAATCTCTTGATTGTTCGAGATACTGTTGACGGTTCAATATCAAGAAACCGCGCAATTTACGTACTCCTTTTCCATTTTCATGCGCTCTAATTATGGCAGGTCTCAATTCATTCATTTTAACACTAAAAAAAAATTTTAAATGAAATTTATTGAAAAAAAAACAATGAAAACACAAAAAAATCAGATGTTGCAGTTTCATCTTGCACCCTGTATTGAACCTTACTCGTAAGTTTGAATCAATTTTAAGATTTCAATTGAAAACAAAGCAATTAATTTGAAAGTCTATTTTTGTTTTTGTTATTTATAATAGAGAACACGTGTTGAAGACAAAAATAAATGCCACTTCGTAAAAATCAATAGTAAGCATTCTTTTGAGTATACATTTCTTCATATGCTGACTTTTACACTTTCGTGGGTATTAATTGCTCATCTTTATAATAAGCTGACATCACGGCGCCTATTTAATCATCTTTTACATTTCTTAATAAGACGCCGCTTTATTTTAGTTCATAGTGTTTTTGAGAGTTTAAATTTATTCTTTCTTATTTTCTTTTTTGTGCCAAATGTATATGTTAGCTGAAATTCTGATCCGGTCGTAAGATCAGTGGTCTGCTGAACTCGAAAAACGAAAAATGGAAAACGGGAAATATTGAACAAAAAATTTTCATTTTTCATTTTCCGTTTTATTGAATTAAATCGAATTTTTTATTATTTTTTTTGTAAATTTCTCACATACTTTTTTTTGACCAGTTTCGACTTTTTTCTGTTTCGAAAACTCGTAGGGGAACCAATGGGGTAAAAAGGTATAATATCGAATTTTCAAAAAAAGTCAATACTTATTTACCTCTTTTCCAAGTCGTCTGAATTTTTGCACTTGGGGTTTTTTCGACATAGGGAATTCCAATGTGAAAGAAATTTTTCGATTTTGACCTCTGGAAGTTAACCCTAAGATAGGAATATAGCCCAAATTTGTATTCCCTGGGAAGCATTTTCTTGATCAGGGGAGCATTTTTCTTTCCTCAGCAATGTGATCAATCGATTTTTGAAAAAAATTCATTTGGGCCAATTTCCTCAATGATCTTATGAAAAACTGAAAGCCGGGAACTTATTGAACGACTCAATAATTGTCTTTGATAAAAAATTTTATTTTAGTTCTCAAAACGTTTACACTAACTAATTGTACTATTTGCCGGCAAAATCAATACTATAATGATCAGAATTCCAAGAAGAAAAGATGAGGAAAACAAAATTCCTAAAAGAAAGAATGGATTTGTTGAAGTGCCACAAAGAAAAATGGGTTTGGTAGAGCTACCAAAAAGAAAAGTTGGTATTATTGAACATCCTAAGCGCAAAAACGGCGTTGTATACATAAGTGAGATAAATTTTCGTTTTGTAAATTGTTAATGAATAAAATTATGAATAAAAAAGTGCTCCGCAAATATGTAAATTTTTCCGATTTTTCCTTTGGCGACCAAGGGGTAAAAAAATTGAATTATCAAAAAGTTCTTCAAATCGGCTGATTTTTTGTACTCGGAGTTTTTTTCGACATAGGGAACACGAATTTAAAGGAATTTTTTATCGGAAGAAAGAATGTGGCGGTGTAGCCTTTGGCTGGCAGATCCTGACTAAGAGTAGGCCGATCGGAAGATGTTAGAAGCTCAGAATCGAATAAAATGGGCTCGTCACATTCTTAGGATAGGAGACAAAATTCTGTATTTCAAAATATATTTTTTCAAGAGTCAGCCTTATCTAGATGTAAACTAAGTAGCGAGAAATTCCTAGAGTGGCATAAAACGACGGAAAACCGGGGGAAGAAGCCATTTCAGCGTCGAGCTCCTGCCCTAGATGGTCGTGTGGTGTCTAGCGTATCTTTGACTGTTGTTTAGCTTGTTTCCGATAAAAGTTAAAGCTTTTCAGAGGGCCGGCCCTGAATTCAACCCTACTCTATGTAGAGATATGACCATTACAAAAAACTTTACAATTTTAACGAGGCACACACAAAGATGGGGCACTAGACCCCCGTAGACAACCTTTTTTCAAAAATTTTCACGTATTCGTAATCAGCATGAAAAACTGTATTGATACTCCCAAAAAATTTTACCGACCCTCCGAGTGTTAAATACGGGCCTGAATTAAATATGAGGCTGAAATTTTTTTGAACAAGCTCATCATAAGTCGGCAAGGGGAGGAGAGTCTCCCCCTGACCCACTCACTTATAGACCCAAAATTGAGAGAGGAGCACCTCATCGCCCCCCCCCTTCCTTGCCGACCTATAAGCTCATTTTGACCTGCTGGTAGCAGGCGACCTCCTCCCTCAAAGTTCTAGAGAGGGTTCAGAGAAGTTGAATACGTATGATTGTTACGTATTCAACTTCTCTTTGGCATCATTTTTTGGCTTCATAGTTGTATAAGAAAAATTTTTCATACTTTCTAAAATCAAAAATTTAGCATGCAAAGAAAGTGGAGTTGATTAAATTTTATAAGGTTTCAAAAAATCCCTTAAAATTCAGCAAATCTGAATGTAGCCAAGGCGTAAATTTTTATTGGAATTTGATTAAAATCAACTTTTTGGCTTCAGTTTTTGATATACTGTAAGAAAAAGGTCCCATATGGCTTCTTCGTCGCTAGTTATGAAAAAAAGTTTAAATCCATTCTGGAAAATAAGTAGAACGAATCATTGGTGGATTAGTATTTTTGGGTGATAGTAAATAGTTTCGTATGGTGAGAAGTGGACATGTTGTGGTCCTTAAAAGTTCGGATTTTGATTTCGTTGTTAATTGATCAAGTATTGGCTCAAAATGTGCTAACTTCGACAGCTTCGACTTCTACAACCGCTTCGACTAATTTTTTAACTCAAGCTGTAAGTCAAACTTACTCCCCCCCCCCCATCAAAAAATTATTAAAAACACCTTTATTTGGCTTCTTTCATCGAAATTTCGACACTTTTCACAGTTTTTGGCTATGGCGAACATTTTATGATAGTTTTTAGAAAAATTAAAAAAATTTTTGAAAATTTGATTTTTTGGGGTCCATCCATGCGAGTACAAAAAATCAAGGTGGGGATCGAACCCGTCACCTCTGAGGTGAAAACTCATAGCTTTGCCATTGCGCTATAATTCGTTTCACGAGGACATAAGAAAATTTTTCCGGAAGAGTGGTCAAGTGGTTAGGGCGTCGGTCTATGGATCTGAAGGTCGCGGGTTCGATCCCGCCAAGGGTAAAAACTTTTCCTTTGGTTGAAACTTGCTGAACATTTTTGCCCTACCGTTTTTTGATGAGGGAACTCCATTTTTGATGGAATTTGGACCTGTTTTTCGATAAGAAACCGAGATATGCATACATAGTCAGGCTACTAAAAAAAGTTTTCTAGCCAAATCCTAATCAACGAAAGCTCGTTGTCGGACTCCTTTTTGCGAAAAATGTCTCTGGAAATGGTATCGACTCCACTGTTGGCTATTACTCTTCAGCGGGTGCAGTCCTCTTGGCTTTGGATAGAATCACAAAAGAACAGTTGCTCCCAAACACGAATATATCGTTTGTGATCGATTTTGACCAGTGTGACGAGGCACTAGCGGCAGGATATAGCTCTCGAATGATTCAAGAAGGGATTCATGTTTTGATTGGACCTTCTTGTCCAGCTGGTAAGGGATATACTAGTTTGGCTATAAGAAGGGGTGTTCGGGCGACCGATCCTCACCTTTCCCTAACCTCACACGGTATATATCCCTCTCCCCTCACAATGTCAAGTGAGACCTCTCCCCCCCCCCCAATTTTTGGTCGATGAGAGATTGGGTTAAAAGGAGGAGAGGTAAGGCTTCATTTTCTTATGTATACTCCATATCAATGTTTGCAGCTACTTTTCTTACTATTCTGAAATACTACTGTACAATTTTCCTCAGTTTTCCAACTATAAAATCCATTTTTAGCGTCTATAATGGCTGGAATTGTGGCCAAGTTTTATAACTTTCCGATTTTTATATGGGGTCCGGTTACGCCACCGACCATTTCAGATCCAAACAGATTTACTTCATTAGGAACTACTACTATCAATACAATTAGGTAATATACACTTTCCTTCCTCCTATCCCCCAGTCCTAGACATTTTTGGAAAAATAGACCCCACTACACTCCCGTACAAGTTTGGAGTCTGACACCGCTCTCTCAATCCAAAAAATTAAAAAAAATATATACACCTCTCATCGCCTTATAAATGCCTTAACATCTTAACTTTAAGTATGGCATATACTCTCATGAATATGTTTCAAGCCTATGGATGGACTGAGTTTGCTATGCTGTATACAATCAGAAGGTCTAATCTGATTCCAAGATGCTCATATATTGTATCAGATGTAGAAGTACGATAGCTGATATATAGACCAAGGGTGTAGCTAATCCAAACTTTTTGGGGGTCTTGTTGAAAAAATAACAAACTTTGAACTTTTTTGTGAAAATTTTTGAGAAAAAGCATAAGGAGCACCATTAAGTTTTTTTAACTTTTCTGACTGAAGGGGGGAGGGTCTACGGACCCTAAGACAACCATCCCTCCTCTCCCGTAACTATGTCATTTAGACAAACCTGTCACATTGTTCTAGATTTTTGGATCCCTTCATTGATTTTTGGGAAACTTCCTTTCTTCGCCCCGGCCCCTTAAACGGGGCCGACCCCCATAGGCTTTCGGGGATCGGGGCCAGCCCCTTTCGAACCCTAGACAGACCTTTCACATCGTTTTAGATTTTTAGACCCCCTCATTGATTTTGGGAAACTCTCTTTCTTCTCAATTTTTGACCCGCTCCAGAAAGGAATGGAATGAAAGATTCATTTGAAGACTTCCCATCCCTCCAGCGGGGCATCCCTGTCCCAGATAGAAACGATGGAATAGACCTGTATATATAGGGATAAAGTTTAAAAAAATTTTAGTCAGTGGTGAATAACGAACAGAATATTACCATGGTATATAAGAGGAACATTGTAAACGAGTCTTTTGATGGTTGGAAGGCCATTTTACAAAAAATGAAGACTACTGCTAGAAGTACCTATATCTTCGCTACCCACTCTAAAAATTAGCACCCCCTTCCCACCCCCACGATCCATAGTACACCCATCCCTCCATCAGCTATAATAGTCCATAAAAAACCGAGCGGGCCTCTAAGCGAAGTAGCAAGGCGCAGAAACGAGCCTTGGAGCGCAGCAACGGGCCGTAGGGAGAAGCAGCATGCCGCGGCCCCTAGCGGGCTCTCGCTCACTCTTTGCGTGAGGTCAGAGCTTTAGTGCATGTATTAGCTCTAAAGTCTGTTTCCAGCCGCAATCCTAAAAAAGTTTTCCGACACCTGTAAAGAGCGATCCTATCCGATCTGGTAAGTTAAGCAACTTGGGCCCGCAGGTTCGATTCCGCTAAGAGCCAATTCTTTTTCCAGTGTCCAAAAACGGTTAAAAATTTTTGCCTAGACGTAAATTTATGCGGGAATTGATAGCGCACATTCCCGAAGGTAAAAACGCTTCTCTGATTCAGTGACGAGGTGGGTATATTAAAGCGAAAACGAGCTAAAATTCAAATTTTCACCAGAAAACCGGCTGTCTAGGGGTTTTCCTATGCGAGGAATCGATTCCGCGCATTTTCAAGGCATGGAAAAATTTACTCAACCCTGATTCAGGGTCGGGGTAGATATATTGAAGCGAAAATGAACAAAAATTCGAATTTTTACCGAAAAACTAGCATTTTCCACAAAAAAAATAAAATGCAGATACAGACTTCAATGGCATGAAAAAATGATGGTTTTCTGGTAAAAATTTAAATTTTGCTCATTTTCGCTTATATATACCCACCCCAATCCTGAATCAGGGGAGTGTTTTTACGCTTCGGGAATGCGCGCAATCAGTTCCCCGCATAAAATTGCGTCTAGGCAAAAATTTTTATCCAATTTTGGACACTGAAAAAAGAATTGGCTGCTAGCGGGATTGAACATGCGGCCCAAGTCCCTAAAATTTCAAAATTTGCGCGATGCCAACAGAATTTCAAATTATGGAGCGGTGTATTCTTCCAAAATGATTTTTCCTGAATGATCTTCAATATTGAAATATTGTAAAAAATTTTTTGACTATTTTAGTTCTTGTGGTGTGCCTCGAAAGTTCCGATGACCCCACTGTCAACGATCGTCGTAACTTTTTGTTAGCCATGTCCCAGATGGGCATGGTTACTAGCGAATATGTTATTATCTATCTAGAGACTTGGCGACAACAAGGATTTGGTAAAAATTTTTAAAAAATTGAAAAATCAATTTTTGAAAAAAATAATCAAAATTGAAAATCAATTTTTAGGTTTACCCACGTCAATATGGGTAGATCCAAACACTCCACCGGATGGTCAAGATGCAGTTGCTAAACAAGCTGCTAATATTGCTTTAGTGGTAATTTTGCCCCATTTTACACAGCGCCCGAAATTGCCGAAACGGTTCGACATTGATAAACCGAATACGAAAAAATGGAAAACGCTTCCCTGACCCTTATAGCCTATTTTCGCTTCAATATACACATTTCTTCCCTGAATTATGAGGAGGGATGCGTTTTCAAGGTGTGGCAATGCGCTCAATCGACTCCTCGCATAGAAAACCCACTCATATAGGGTTATTTTGGTGAAAATTTTTTCATTTTCTTTCATTAAAAAAGTGAAAATTTCACCGCTATTTTGGCAAAAAAGCGATTTTTAAACCAAAAATGACTTTTTGCTTCATAAATGCAACTTTTTGTTTCTTAAATGCGATCTCTTGACTCTCCCCCCCCCCCTCATCCCCGGAGAGGGGGGGGGGTCAGGAGATACACTGTCTCATCTATAACCTTAAAGATAGGACTGCAACGGAACAGATCCAATGACCGAAACCGTACAGCAGGGTATGAAATCAGGACAGCAAAAATGGCCGGAACAGGAACACAGTTCTGGTATGGGAAGGAGTATGCCAGCTTAAACCAGACAACACTGTTGTTTACTTTAAAATTTTTGTTTAGCTCGACTTACAGCCCATCGTAGTCAGTGATACATTTGATCAAGATGTACTAGCAAATATCGAAAAATGGCCTTTCTATTGTAAAGGTTGTGCGAATGGCCAAACTTCTGTAAAAAATTTTTAGTTGTAGAGGATAGAGAAGAGCGTGGAGCTGTAGGATAGAGTAGCGCAGGGCAGGGAGGTGTAGAATAAGGCAGTAGAACAGAGATTTTGGAGGGAAGATAGATAGGATAAGGTGTAAATAATTTACTAAAAACTTTTAGGCCTCAGTTCAAGCAGCTAGTTTAGCGGATACCTTCTATTTATGGGCTTTAGGATTAAATCGATCAATAGCACTACAGGGAGAATCGATTATAACGGCTGGAGATTTTGTTACGGCAAATACAAAAGGAACATTTCAGGGTATTTTGTTTTTTAGCATACCTCTATCCGGAGTCTGAAAATAGACCCGAGACCCATGACCCTTGAGATCACATGGGTCATGGGCCTTGCAAGGCTGGGGCCCATTGAAACATGTCCGAGGTCCCTGGTGTCCAAAAAAAGTTTTGTCCCTTCTGGAGTATTCCTTTACCCTGCCCATCTATCTAGTCTCTAAATTTTTAACTTTCAGGATTTTCGGGCTCAGTAGTGATTGATGAAAATGGCAATCGCCAACCTATATATCGGCTTTATGGCAAAGTTGACGGAGCCCTTGATGATCGAAATTCTTTTGTTGTCATCACAACAAATGGGAATGACACGGCAAGTGGCTAAGCTTTTATGCCAAAAATATCGAAGTTTGAGTTCACGGCCTATCTTGTTTTGTCTAAATGTAGGGTGGGAAGTCATGTGTTATATAAATTCATATGGGTCTATAGTGGACTTTCCAATCACTTACCCACCCAGAATCTGAGGTTTAGGTGGGTTGCGGCACAGCACAGGTGGTATATTCTCGAGTTTATGTTATGCGCTTAGTTTGATAGCTTGTTCAGAACAATTAGACCTGAGTATTATCCAAGTATGAGAGCCCTAAAAAGATTGGGTTAGATCGCGCGATACGACGAATTGAGGGGGTGCAGCACCCCCCCCCCTTGTGCATGTATGATTAAAGTCCCTCTTAAAAGGTGAAGTGTACGCTGAACTCAAGAGATGCCCTATATATTTTTTCATCATCATAATAGTTACCCCCTTATTTTTAGACATGGAAACCCCAATACGCAGATGAATCTTCAACAATTTGGAAAAATTGGGGTGGAAAT
Source organism: Acrobeloides thornei (assembly GCA_034699885.1). Classification (NCBI taxonomy): domain Eukaryota; kingdom Metazoa; phylum Nematoda; class Chromadorea; order Rhabditida; family Cephalobidae; genus Acrobeloides; species Acrobeloides thornei. The sequence continues at coordinate 1,303 of JAQGCP010000651.1, read as the reverse complement.
CGGTAACCCCATTTCAAAATAAATTTTTGTATCGATACGAAAACTTTAGGCCCCTATCTACTCCAGTCTGTGGTTTTGATGGAAGCAAGTGCCCTGTGCCTTTCATCCAACAATATTTGGGTATTGTAATTGCTGCAATTATCATCGGAAGTAGTTTGATCTGTGCTGCGCTGGGATTGTTTTATTATGCTTATAGGTAGGGGAAATTTAAAAAATAATAAAAATATGAGATACAAATTTTTTAGAATGAAACAAAAGGAAAAAGAAAATTTGGATCGGCAATGGCAAATTCCTTTTACGACGTTGCGAAAGCCGAAAGAGAAGGTTAGGTCATTATACAAGTTCAGGGGGAGTCATACGGTGTACTCGGTGGGGGGGGGAGGTCTTCGGGTGAACTCAGGGGGTATCATGCTGGGTTATGATGCTGTCTTATGTTGTTCAAGGTAGTATGAGTTCTTGGGTGAGGGGGTACAGGAGAGGGAGTCAAAATATGAGTTTATAGGGTTGAGGAGGGGGGTGTTTCGTATGATGGGTATGGGGTGGGGCACATAAGCGAAAAAGATATAACCATAAGATAAAAACGACCCTCATTTTAGGGAGGCGTATCCAAAAGTATGAGATCCATCTCCAGTAGTCATAGCTCAACTACCTCTACTCGGATAACTATGGAAAATAAACATGACTCTGATCGTCAAAAATATTACTATTTGAACTCGGATGCAATCGTTGCTAAAGTACACAAGGCAAGACCGCTGTTCATTGCATCCGATTTAGTAGAACTGCGATTTGTAAGTAGCAAAAGAACTTCTAGAAGTAAAAGAAACAAAACCTTTATGTTTGTTTCATCACAAGAGTATGAAACAGCTGAAATTGTTAAATTTTTTATCCCCCTTTGGTAAGGATATGCATCCTATTCCCATGTCTAAAGCTTCAAAAGTATCTAGCTGAAGGCATCCTAGGCCTAACTGAAGTTCCGAGAGATTGTTTTCAGCGCTCGAACTTAGGCCTTGTGCCCAGAGGGATTATCTTCGGCGCTCGGTCTCCTGTTCCGAACTATAGACGCGGCACTCGTCATCAGCCTCGCGTATCGAGCTCTTGCCGTTTTTTGAGGTTATTCTAGTGTATGAAACAAACATAAAAGTGCGCAGCCTTGGGTCTGCACGAAATTAGCGACTACCAAAAAAATCGAATTTTTTCAAAAATTTTAAAAATGTTTCAGATGCGAACACTGGATCATGAAAATTTGAACAAATTTTTGGGCTTGAGTTTTGATGGACCCATGTTTTTATCTTGTTGGAAATAT
>JAQGCP010000650.1:0-15509 GCA_034699885.1 Acrobeloides thornei | reverse complement strand
TTATGCTTCATGACCAATCGTTTCAATAAACACGATTTTATTGAAAATCAGGCAAAGTTACATTTTTTGACAACTTTTTTGACATGCTTGAACGCAGCCTCACCGTAGTACCTGTTGGACTACCATGTAGCTTATTATTATGGTATACCACCAAATCCGAAAACACCATGATTGAACATCTACAAAAAAATTATTTTAAATTTTATTGGCAAATTTTTTTCAAACCTGATGTGGGAACGCCAATTGTGTAGTCAATTGAAGAGTCCTGTCTTGATCAATCCTCTTGCATTTGTATCGCCTATTTTGGAACCAAATCTTGATTTGAGTCGGTGTCAACCCCAGTGTTTCTGCCAACTCGTCTCTTTCCATCGCGCTTACATATTTTTGGACTTTGAAACGCTCCTCGAGTTTTGCTACCTAAAATAGACCAAAATTTGTCGACTTTTCACACAAAAATAACATACTTGTGAATGAGTGAACAATACTCTTGGCCTTCGTCTGTTTTGCTGGGTCCTGAGATGTATAGGTGGGCTTTCTGAGCGATTCGGATTTTTGATGCATGTTTTTTCCTCAATACAAGAAGGATTAATGGCATTTTGAGAGGCTGGAGTTTGGATACTCTCTATAATTTAAAAAAATTAGAATTGAACATGAAGAACACAAATCGGGAAAATGATACTCTTCTAGTCGTTCTACAAGTCTCCTAGTGAACATTTATTTTTTTAATTTTTGGATGCTATCTCCCACTTAATGTGTGATCTCATTTGTGATTGGTCGTTTAGGATGCGTTCAAGCATGTTGAAAAAGTTGAAAAGTTGTCGAAAAGTTGTTGAAAAGTCGTTGAAAGTTGTTGAAAAGTTGTCGAAAATTCGAAACATTTTTTGACAGCTTTTCAACAACTTTTTAATATACTTGGACACACCCTTAAAGAATAGTGCTGGGTCGAAATTTTGAAAATTGATGTTGAGAAAATTTTACGGACCGAAGGTCCGAAAATGTTGGTTTATTCCAAAAGTTCCCGAATTTTTTACATGAATTTTAGACCGGAAAATTTTTTTCTAAAAAATCTCCTATGGGGGTACTTTTATGCGAGACATCGATTGCGCGCATTCCCGAAGCTTGACAACGTTTCCCTGACCCTGATTCAGGGAAGACGGTGGGTTTATTGAAGCGAAAATGTAAATAATTCGAATTTTAGCTGGAAACCGGCTGTTTAGGGATTTTTTTAGGCGGGAAATCGATTGTGCATATTGCCAAAGCGTAAAAACGAGCCCTTTACCCTGAATCAGGGAATTTATTAAAACTAAGACCTTGAAAGGTTGCGTTCAGCTTATCCCATAACCTAAAATGATAGACTCCCCTACCATTTTAAGTTATGGGGTAAGATGAACGCAACCTTTCAAAATCTTAGTTTCAATAAATTCCCTTATTCAGGGTAAAAGACGAGTTTTTACGCTTCGGCAATATGCGCAATCGATTTCTCGCATAAAAATACCCCTAAGAGGCTTATTTTTAAGAAAATTTTTTCGGTTCCAGGACCCTGTCATCTTGGCCCCTATACAGCTGGTTTTCCGGCGAAAATTCGAATTTTTTACATTTTCGCTTCAATGAATACACAATTTTCCTGAATCAGGGTCAGAAAAGCATTTTCAGGGTTCAGGAATGCGCGCAATCGATTTTCCCTTCACAAGTTACCCCTATATGGGTCCTTTTTAGAAAAAATTTCCGGTCCAAAAATCATGTAAAAAGTCGCAGAACTTTTCTATCAACTCAATAATATCTTACCAAACTTTTGAGCCTCATTCGCTTGATAATACCCAAATGGGTTTCGAAACATGGGAATTTGACCAAAATCAACAAGATTATTATTTTGTGGAGCACCTGTCGACAAATCATACGGCACAAAATTAGCCAAATAACTCTCCGTTTTCCGATGATTGGCCGGTGTTAAAAATCGGTTGATAGAAGCCATCGAAGGGTCCATGATTTCTGAAATCTAGAAAGAAACAAGCCTAAATCCGACCCTCTCGAACTGAATGAGCTAACTAACTAAGCGACTACTGTATCAGCTTCTTCTTCTTCTTGTTCCCATCATCTTCCTTATTTTTCTTGCATTTGGCCTTAAGTGGATGGCATTGTTTGCACACTTTTAGCAGTTCATCCAACCAAGCGGCTTTGGCACGGCAAGTGATGCGCATCAAAAAGTTTCTTCCGATAGGATAAGATTTCAGGATAATTTAATTTACGCCTCTTTTTGCTCAAATGTGAAAACAAAGACCGTTCCAAGGGTGTGAAAATCAAGGACAAACTTCTCAAGCGGATGGAATTACACTCAATTAAATCCATTAAATTGGTTGATAAAAAAAGAAGTTTTGTATGGATATTTTTTTGTTTTAGATTCGTTGAGCAATGATAAGATAGCTACGCATAATATGTAGGGGGCTATCCTCCTAAGCATGCCGAAAAACTGAAAAAGACAACTCCGTTAACACGGGAATGCTCCTTCAAATTTCCGGTATGTTCTGTTATTTTAAGCTATCCTGGGGAACATTCAAAAAAATTTTTTTCGCAATTCATAAACTGCTAAACATAACGCTTGCTACTGCGCTATTTAACCACTGTGCCATTCATCGATTGTTTTTGAAACACACTATGCTTCAAGCAATATTGTAAAAAAGTTATGCATAAAAGAAATTATGATTTTTTCTGATCTAATTTCCCTTAAGCATTATGGCAAAAAAGTAATCGATTAAAAAAGTTTTTACTCATGCGTTAAAAAGAAAATGTTGATTTGATTCATCTTTTTAAATTCATCTTTTATTTGTCAACTTAAAGCACCAGTCCACTCGGAAAAAACACTACGAAAAAATTATATATTAGGAAAGTTCATGAAAAATAGAGTATTTTTTGTTTTTACGGCATCCTCTGAATCGTTGTAGTTTTTGAGATAATTGCGTGTGAACTGTTCATACTAATAGCACGCTATTTGGAAAAAATTTTTTGGAAGTTGGGAGCAAGTTCCCCTGGTTCCCGCCACTTAACGTTGACTAAACTCGGCAAAAAAATTTTTTATTTTCTCCCAGAGATTACCCATTTAAGGGTAATTTTATACGAAAAATCGATTGCGCGCACTCCCGCAACCTGAACACCGCAGAAAAATGATGAAATTCGTCAAAAACAACCACACAGGGATGCATGGGGATGCAATTCGATTTTTTCGAGAAATAAACAAATATCCCCCATGCATCCCTGCGGGGTCGTTTTTGGCAAATTTGTACCATTTTTCTGCAGTTTTCAGGTTGCGGGAGTGCGCGCAATCGATTTTCGCATAAAATTACCCTAAATGGGTAATTTACGGAAGAAAATAAAATTTTTTTTGCCGAGTTTAGCCAATGTTAAGTGGCGGGAACCAGGGGAACTTGCTCCGGAAGTTGTTAAGCATGGTCCAAATCACTCAAATGAACCGAAATTTTGAAAGACTATTCCCGTGTTAATTTAAAAAAATTTTTAGTACAACAAGCAAACATGACTTTCATTCCATCTGAAATCTTGGCTGACATATTCCAGTATCTTCCGGCGAAAGAAGTGCATTTGAACATGGAGCTAGTTTGTAATAAATGGTTTGAAATCATCGAAAGAAATGCATCATTCCTGCCCAAAAAGGTTATCCCAGGTGAATTTGAAGTTCACTTTTATGGCGTCATAAGGCATTATTGCAAAGAGTAAGTTATATTACAAAGATTAAGAATTAAAGGACCAGTCTACTTTTGGAGAGTTGATTCCATGTGAAAGAGCACAAAATTTCGAGCATTTTTTGCTTTTACGGCACTACTTGAAAATCTTCGAACCCGCGACCTTGTGAACACTAACCCGCTGCTTTGTTACTGAACTATAGAGGCTTGTTTATGGATAAACGTCTTTTCAAACTAAGTACTAGTGCCTTTTTTGGTCCAAAAATCTATATTTTCTCTGAATTAGGGTCAAGAAAGCATTTTCATGCTTCAGGAATGCGCGCAATCGATTTTCCATGGCAAAATTACCCTAAAATGGTATTTTTCAAAAAAAATTTTCAAGAAGTGGTTGCAAACTTGATCCCCCTTTAAGTGGCGGTAACCAGGGGAACTTGCTCTTGCTCCAGTTATTCAAATGGGTAGAATCACACTTTTTTCGAAAAGTTCGTTTCGAAAAATTCTAGAAGCAAAAAAGAAAACAATTTAATCTTATTCATTTTGAGCCCTTTCACGAAGAATTACACCGCACCCAATTCGGAAAATTTCCATTCATTCTGGCACTCAAAATACATCCTGCAAAACCTCAACATCAGCAACTATGCATGGAAATTTGACACACTAAAGAAGGCTTTTGATACTTATGGAAAACCGATGTTGGTCGAGAACTTGGCAATTCGAACTGGAAATTCCGAGGCAAAAAACTTCCATCAAGATTATATGCACATGTCGAAGTATCTTCAACCGGTGTCTGTGAAATGGTTCAACACAGAACGCTTGGCGGATCTGAAGTTCCTTAGGAGCTCAGGCTTCTTTCAAGTGAAATCGATCAAAACATTGGAAGTCATTGTTCAACTTCCAAAGAGAAGACCTTTTTCTGAAATGAGTCTAACTGAATTTGTGGACTTTATTGGAAACGCAGACAATAATAAGAAATGCCTGAAAAAGTGTATGACTCTCAGTTGGAATTTCAACGGCGAGCTTTTATTTGCTGAACAACTTGTACAGGTTCGATTTTTATCAAAATTTTGAAAAATACATTAAAAACCGAAAAATTTGTAAAAATCGAAAAATTTGTTCAAAATTGAGAAAATCGTTCAAAATTGAAAGAATTCAATAAAATTTCGAAGCTACTACACAATAGGAGAGGAGGGAGCACTCACGTGAAAATTTTTTCTGGAAATGACCCCTCTACAGGGTAAAAACATGCGAGGGAATCCGAATTTGACATTTTCAAAGCAAAAAACGCTTCCCTGATTCAGGAAAGAACTGTGTATTGAAGCGAAGAGTCGCAAAAATGCGATTTTGCGCCTAAAAACGACCCCTTTTGGGGTAAAAATGTGAGGGGAATCCAAATTTGACCAGGGGGAGAAAAAATGAGTGATAGCACCCAAAATTCACCCACCGATCACCCAGTGGGTGGCACCACTCATAATCACCCATTACCCACTGGGTGGTATCACCCAATGACCTAATCATCACCCAGTGGGTGATGAATGATTATGGGTGGTGGATGATTTGGGTGAATCCACTCTGGATGATTGGTGGTTATGGGTGAATGCATCTTTTCGGGCCCTGAATTTGGCATTTATAAAATTCCTTGAATTCAAGAAAAGCTGTATATCGACGCGAAAATAACATATTTTGGCACATTTTTAGTTCGTTTTTAAGCAAAAATTGCATTTTTGCCACTTTTCGCTTCAATACAAGGATTTCCCTGAATCAGGCAAGCGTTTTTTCGCTTCGAAAATGTCAAATTCGGGTTTCTTCTCTATTCTAATTTTCTGAAATATACTAAAATCTTGGGGGAGGAAGGGTCCTGGCACGGATTCTTGCCTGATATAGCCCTGACATCTTGCCCTAACCTTACCTTATGTGTTAGGGCAAAATCTGGAAATGATCCCTTTAGGGGTAAAAACATGCGGGGAATCCGAATTTATATCGTTCCTATTCAATAATAATAGTTAATATTTAAAAAAATTTTTAGAAATTCCTCTCCACAACTGAACCAGAACAGTTTTTCCGCGAATTCTACTCAAGCTACGAAGGCCAAAATGCCCGAAATACATGGTTTGAGTATTTCACGAACAATGGCACACTTTGTACAATGTACCGCAATGACGAAAGATTCATTAACAAGAACCGCATCACTTACGAAATTTCTCGAAAAGATGGCTGGAAGATTGGGCTTGATTGCCAAATCGATGGAAACACTGCTTTCTATGTTAACCATGCTTCCGAAGTGCATGGCATTTAATATCAGCCCGTTGATTAAAATGAATTGTTGGAGCTACTACACAATAAAGGGGGCCACCCACGTGAAAAATTTTTTCTGGAAATGATCTCTTTAGGGGTAAAAACATGCGGAAAATTCGAATTTGACATTTTCAACGCGAAAAAACGCTTCCCTGGTTCAGGGAAGGCGTAGGGTTCTATGAGAGGAATTGAGCGCATTGAAAAATCTTAAAAATGCTTCTCTGACCCCAAATCAGCCTAAAAAAATATTAAGAAAATGCAAAAATCCAATTTTTTGGGCTGATTTGAGGTCAGGGAAGCGTTTTCAAGATTTTGCAATCCTCTCAATCGATTCAAAAACCCCTATAGGGTTATTTAAAAAAATTTTTTTGGCGAAAATTTGCTCGACAAATCGCAAAATCCACTGTTGTTAGCCACCCTGTATTTGTGTATGTAATATTTTTTCTAGTCATAAAAAGGTAAATAAATAAAAAGCTATACAAATAATAACCGAAATATTGTGTTACTCAATCAAAACCATATTTTTCCCAATTAAGAAGGGCACTTCATTTGAGAGAAAATCGGTCAAGTACTTGCCTTTAGTCTATAATCGCTTTTCTAAAGGCTAAAAAATAGATAATAAACGCTGCATCCATACATGGGCAAGCAGGGGAGTACTGGGCCCCAAAATACGAATTGGTCCCAAAGGTTACTGTCGACCAAAAAAAACGTCGACAGGCGAAAAAGTCGAAATACGAATTCGTTCTCGATTTATGAATTCGCATACGAATTTTCACAACGAATTCAGTCTGGGCCGCTTCCCAAATACGAATTCGTCCATTAATTTTTCCCCAGATACGACGAATTAGGAGGGGGGGGGGTACAATATCCCCCCCCCATGCCCATGTATGGCTGTATCGACTGGGTACAGTGGAACTAGTATATATTAGATATCCCACTAAACGTGAAATTTTTCGAAAAAAATTTTTTTCATCATCTGAAATGAGCTAAATTGATTCCTAATGAGCGAAAATTTATTTTTGCGATTTTTGTCTAAAAACGACCCCTTTTGGGGTAGAAATTTTTCCGAATGAGCGAAATCGATTCCCCGATAGAAAACCCGCCGGAGGAGGTCATTTTCCACCACCTAGCTCTCTTGTGCGTTTTTTATATTTTCACTTCAATACACACGTCTCTTCCCCTGAATCTGGGTCAGGGAAGCGCTTTCAGGCTATCGAGAATGCGCGTAATCAATTCCTCGAATAGAAAACCAAAGTGACCTTTTTGACCACCTAGCCCCCTTGTATGATGTTTTTATTTTCGCTTCAATACACACGTCTCTTCCCTGAATCAGGATTAGGGAAGCGCTTTCAGGCTATCGAGAATGCGCGCGATCAATACGTTCATTTCTAAACCCCGAAAATGCTTCCCTGACCTTGATTCAGGGAAAAATTGGGACTTTGAAGCGAAAATATTCAATAGGAAAAAAAATATTTCAAAAAAATTTAAATCAAAGTCTAACAAACATTTCATTTCCTAGATTAGTTAGTTGCAAAAAAGGCCTATTATTTTTTTATTTCCAAATTTCTTCGGTCATGGAACGCCGACAATTTTCGAGTTTCCTTCAATGTTGTCCCACCTAAAAATTTTTGTGGTTTGTTAATTAATGATAGAGAGTGCGTGTATGCACCCGAAATCAGCAGCTGAAAGGATTTTTCTGTCGATCGATTGGCTGTCCGAAAATGGGGGAACTGATTGAACTGATATGATACCACCAACTCTAACCACCGAATGAAGAAACCAACTTGTGGAGAAATGCTGCCCGTTGGGCTATTTCCATATTCTCTTCCTATATGACATCATGCTGATGCGATTTTTCGGAGAATTTCGTTCCTTAGTTTTCTTTGATATGGCCGTGAAAGTTATTTGGTGTGGATGTTTCTATCGGAGTTACTTGGTGTGGATGTTTCGATCGGAAGTTGGGAGCTTTTCAAATTTTGTTCATGGTCTTTGTGTGTCTTTTTATGTTGATATAAAGGTTATCAAAATGAGATAGTTGATAACAAATTAGTGTTGCCTCGTTTTTTGAATCTGCTCCATGTTTTCTCAAAAACAAATCCTATATTTTTGAGGAAAGATATAGTAGTGATGCCACAAAATCGAATCGAACGAAAGCTTGAAATCGGTTCTCAAATTTTTTTAGCTTTTTATGAAAAATGTCGAAAACAAAAATAACACAGAAATTGCGTTCTAGAACTTTTATTTTGACCACTTTTTATGAAAATACATAGAAAACAAGTTACGAAACAAATTTCGTCGCTATTTCGTGCCAAATTTCGTCACGAAATTGTATTTTCATAAAAAGTAGTCAAAATAAAAGTTCTAGAACGCAATTTCTGTGTTATTTTTGTTTTTGTTATTTTTCATAAAAAGCTAAAGAAACAATTTTGAAAACCAATTTCGTTCGATTTCGTGGCATCACTAGGACATAGTATCTTTTTTCATAAAAAGTGACCAAGGAAAAAGTTGTGGGACATATATTTTTGGACAACTTTTGTGTTAAACTTTTTTTTGTAAAAGTGCCTAGACATGTTTCAAAGTGCCTTAGACATGTTAAACATTTTGATTTTTCTTGAAAATCTTCCAAACAACTTGCTACACACGAAGCTAAACTAGTTACTTAATCCGAGGCCAATAATAGTCACTCATAAGCGTAAAAAAATTTCGTAGAATTTCAAAAAACATGTTTTGAAACATGTAACAGATTTCGAAGCAGAAATTCTACGAAATTTTTTTACGCTTATGAGCTTCTATTATTGGCCTCGGATTAAGTAACTAGTTTAGCTGCGTGTGTAGCAAGTTGTTTGGGAGATTTTCAAGAAAAATGAAAATGTTTAACATGTCTAAGGCACTTTGAAACGGGTAATTGCCAGTTGGTGACGTAAATCTATGTCACCAAAAGGCAGAGATTTTATGTCACCAACTGGCATCTGCTCCTTTGAAACAGGTCTATGCACTTTTACAAAAAAGTTTAACACAAAAGCTGTCCAAAAATATATGTCCCACAACTTTTTCCTTGGTTACTTTTTAGTTGCCCCCTCCAAAATTTAAGTTGCGCTATATTGCCGTAGGTTTCCTTGTAAGAAATATGAATAACTTGATTACCCCCATATTTTGGTAAAATGGAATTCACGTGTTAGTCTATCGATAACTTTTTATACAAATGTGTTATCTAGACTAGGGTAATTAATTTTACATTTGTGGACGTATTAGATCAGAAGTTATAACAGTTCAATATAGGAGAACATAATAGAAAAGAAATTCTTTTATTGGAGGTCGGTCAACATTAAACTTTGTTCAGGTTTTGGGGCCAAAATGATAAAGTCTGAGGTCCATTACAATTGATCAAAATCAAAATTACTGCCAAAGTTTTGTAATTTCCGATCTCTAGTTTGAATTACAGGACGAGTAAAACAGTACACTTTTGTGGTTTTTGGGTTCGAAAAATTTTTGGGACTGGAAATTACCTATATAGGAGTAATTTTATGTGGGAAATCGATTGCGCATTCCCTAAGCATAAAAACGCTTCCTTGACCTGATTCAGGGAATGGATTCGGTGTATTGACGAGAAAATCGAAAAAATGTCTATTTTCGCCCAGAAAGCATCCATATGGGGGTAATTTTATGCGGGAAATCTATTGCGCACCTGTTCTAAGAATGAAAAATTATCTTGACCCTGATTCAGGGAATGGAGTTGGTGTACGGGCGAAAATTTTTTTTCGATTTTTGCGTCAATAGACCAACTCCATTCCTTGAATCAGGGTCAAGATAATTTTTTCATGCTTAGAAAATGTGCGCAATCGATTCACCGCATAAAATTACTCCCAGATGAATGTTTTCAGGGCGAAAATAGAAATTTTTTCGATTTTCGCGTCAATAGACCAACTCCATTCCCTGAATCAAGGTCAAGGAAGCGTTTTCATGCTTTGGGGATGCGCGCAATCGATTTCTCGCATAAAATTACCCTTATATGGGTCATTGTTAGTAAAAGGAGCCGAATTTTTCAAGTTTTGGCGAATTTTTCTATTTGTGACAAACTTTCCAATTTTTGATGAATTTTTCAATTTTTGTCGAATTTTTCAAATTTAATTTTTAGGAATTTTTTCGGGCCCAAAAATGCACTTTTTTAAACTCACCCTGTACAATTCAAAATAGACACACATGAAAGCTTAAGTTATATCGATTGGTTAACTTTTTTCAGTTATTGTTTTTTGTTTTTTACTATACGAAATTCTTTTTTTATTTCTGAACTTTCATTGGCTATATATAAACATTGATTGATGTCAAGGCTTTCTTTTTGGCTAATAAAAGAGTTTTTCGAGGCGATAACCACTTCCTTTATTGACAGAGGACGGTTGTATTCTGGCGCGTATTTTTATAGATAGATAAGATTATCAGTGGTCAGTGACCGGTAGTGCCTAGTTGACGACTCATTAAGACTTTCCTAAAACTGGTCATTTATTTTTTTATCATACCAACTACATGGTCATTCAGCACAAATTTGCAAAAAATGTTTTTTTTTAAAGTGATCTATTAGGGATAATTTTATGAGAGAAATCGATTGCGCGCATTGAAAAATTCTGAAAATGCTAACTTAGCCATGAAATTGTCATTTTTCGCCAAAAAAACGGCAAAATTCCAGTTTTTAAATTCCACCATGTATATCATTTTGTAAATTTAGAATTTCACTTGAGACCATGTTCCGCACAACAGTCCGTAGAATAAAACCCCTGTTCAAATTAAATCAATTCCGAGCAGCTAGCTGTATAGTCAGCCCCGATGCAGCACCTTTCATTGATCGCACTGCGTCAATGTCCACCAAGAATATGGCATTGAGCCCACTTGATCAACTCCAAAATGGCAACCAAAAAGAAATTTTGAGCAAACGTGAAGACTTGAAGAAAGCGAAAAGGATTGTAGTCAAACTAGGCAGCGCTGTCATCACCCGTGAAGACGAATGTGGCTTAGCCTTGGGCAGATTGGCTTCGATTGTGGAACAAGTAAGTGAACAAAAAGAGACCAAATAACACAACAGCAGGGGTCTCAGATTTTTTTGAAATTCGCATAATTAAACAAAAGGTTCAAGATGAATCATAAAATAACTCCAGGAACGATGATTTTCAGAAGAAAAATCAAAAATCTGCATATTTTCTTTTCAATACACACTCTTATTTCCCTGAATCAGGGTCAGGAAAGTGTTTGGTCAAAAAAACACGAAAAAATCGCTCAAATCCCGTTTTTTTATACATCTTGTACTGTTCGAGACTAGCTTTTTATTTCTAGGTCTCTGAGCTTCAACAAAGCGGCCGTCAAATGCTCATTGTTTCATCCGGCGCCGTAGCGTTTGGTCGTCAAAAACTTCGACAAGAACTTGTCATGTCGATCCCCATTCGCCAGACCCTTCGCGGTCCTGCGATACTCCAATCCGACAAGCGAGCATGTGCTGCTTCCGGCATGCCCGGATTAATGAGTCTCTATGAGCAGCTATTCCAACAATATGGCATAACCGTGGCACAAGTGCTGTTGACCAAACCCGATATTGACGACCCACAGCGGAGGAAGAATCTCCAAGCTACGATCGAAAGTTTGTTATCACTCGGGATTATTCCAATCATCAATGCGAATGATGCCGTTGCGCCGGATCCAAAATTGAATATGGTATGTTTGATTCGGTGATGACCCGAACCGAAAAAATCGTTTGGTCCTACCGCAAAAAGTTTTTTGGCTTTGCTCCTACCCAAAAATTGTTTGGTTTAAAGGATCAGGCCACTCAGATGCAATCATATGAAAAAAATATATTCGAAAAGATGATGAAAAATAGAGCATTTTTTATTTTTACGGCATTATCTGAATCGTTTTCCCCATCGAGATAAATGCATTTGAAAATATGTATTCGTGTACATGTTTTCGTTGTAATACACAGATTTTTCAAAAATCTCTAACTTCAAACGCGATTATCTCGGTAACAATAACGATTCAGAAGTTACTGTAAAAACAAAAAATGCTCCATTTTTCATGAACTTTACGAATATATCATTTTTTCATCACTGCTTTGAGTCGTCAAAATAGATAACAAAATTAAAATTTTTTAGCATATAAGCGACAATGACTCGCTAGCAGCTCAACTTAGCACTGAGATCCATGCGGATTTGTTGGTAATCTTGTCGAATGTGAATGGCGTTTATACCGGCCCACCAGACATGGAAGGCTCTCGGCTATTACATACCTATTGTCCCGCAGAATCGTCTTCAGTCGTTTTTGGGGCAAATTCGAAATTTGGAACTGGTGGCATGGAATCTAAAGTAAGAATTCATCTTGAACTAAATAGATGCACTTTTGGCACACAACACAAACTAGAGTTGCCAAACAAGGAAAAATCTTTTGGATGCAAGGGGGAACCGAACCGGTGATGCCGTAGCCTTGGCAGCGCACCGGACCACTACACCATGGTGATCACCTTTAACTAGTTTCGACCTTGAAGCAGTGCCGTTGTTTTGGGGTTTACCGAAAGCAGGGAGACTATTTTACGGGCCTTCCCCAGGTGGTGTCTCGTCCACTCGTCAGAAGTGTCGATACTCCGATCGCTCGCCAGTTCACGGCAGCCCGACGAGTAGTCCTGTTGTTAGCAGTGTAGAGATAGTCTTTGTTAGGAAAATCTTTTGGACGCAAGGGGAAATCGAACCCTGGCTAGTGGCAGTGATGCTGTACTTCTTGGCAGCGCACTGACCACTACACTATGTTGTTGGTCACTGAATGCCTCCTAACTAATTTCGACCTTGAATTAGTGCCAACCACAACAAAACTCAAGTCATTTTTTGTTAGGTAAACGCCTGTGTAAAAGCCCTAGAATATGGAGTCGCAACCGTAATCACAAATGGCATGGACCAGAATGCCATCACTTCAACCGTTTACGGCAAGAAACTAGGAACTCTTTTCTGCGCGAAAAACACTTATGAAGGCCCACCAATTGAAGAAATCGCTTCGAAGGCTCGAGAAAGCGGTCGCATGCTATCAGCGCTTACAAATCAAGAACGAGCCACCATGGTCCGACATATGGCAGATCTGTTAGTGCAAAAAGAAAAGGAAATCATTGAAGCCAACCGATTAGACTTACACAATGCCGAAACTAGTGGTATAGTTTAGAGGAAAAAACACTATGAAAAATTATATCTTCAGAAAGTTGATGAAAAATGGAGCATTTTTTGTTCTTACGACAACCTCTGAATCGTTATCGTTGCCGAGATAATCGCGTTTGAAGTTGGCGATTTTTGAAATCTGTGTATTACAACGAAAACATGAACGCTTTGAATCAATAAAGGTTGTGTATTGACGCGAAAATTCAAAAAATACAAATTTTTTGCTATTTTAGGGGTATACACATCGTAGGGGTCGTTGTCGGACAGTTGGTCGACTCGGACAGTTGGGCGACCAGACAGGGGGCCTTAGGCATTAGGCTTTAGCCCGAGTCGACTAACTGTCCGGTCGGCCAAGTGTCCGGTCGGCCAAGTGTCCGGTCGGCCAAGTGTCCGGTCGGCCAAGTGTCCGGTCGGCCAACTGTCCGGGTCGACCAAGTGTCCGGTCGGCCAACTGTCCGGGTCGACCAAGTGTCCGAGTCGACCAACTATCCGGCATTCTGTAGGGGTACCTTCCAGTTGTTAAAAATTCTAGTAGGGTCAAAAATTTCGTCAAAACCGACTTCTATAGCCAAATACCAACATTTTAAGATATGGTTGCATTTTTGAGTCCTATTTTTTGAAAAAGTCTGTATATTGACGCGAAAACATGACTTATTCTCAAAAAGACCGATTGGATCGTATTCAGCACTCATTCTTACATAGTACTGAAAAAATTTTAGCGAAAAACGACAATTTTCAATGCCAATATTACCTATGAAACAAACCAATATAAAAGTAAAAATAAAATTTTCTAGACATATAAAAGAAAGGCCTTATTTTTGACCATTTTCTTCTGAAAACAATATCTTTAAGCTTGGTCGGCATTAGAAATAACAAATTACCAAATCTTAGAATGACGAAAACAATTATTCCCACTATTTATTACATTATTAACGGAATCGCAATAAATTATGAGGATGAACGCTAAATGACGACGTTTGGAATAAACATGATATACAGGGTGTGCTAAAAAAAGTGAATTTTTGGGTCACGAAAATGATTGTTCTTATTACTCCTAGAATGGTCTAAAAATGACTCCTCTAGGAGTAATTTTATGTGGGAATCGATTGCGCGCATTCCTGAACTCTGAAACGCTACTTTGACCCTGATTCAGGGAAAAATTGTGTTTTTGAAGCGAAAATGGTAATTTTCCGCATGTTCAAAAACCCAATTTTTCCTTGAATCAGCGTCTGGGAAGCATTTTCAGGGTTTGGAAATGCGCGCAGTCGATTCCCTGAATAAAATTACCCTTAGAAAAATAAATTTCCGGGCCCCAAGAAATCACAAAATTCCACTTTTTTGGCACACCCTGTGTAAAAATTTATTCACTTGTACTTATAGAGCAAGATCAATGTCATTTATGAGAAATAATTTTAAAAAATAATCTAGAGCTAAAATTATGCAAATATACAAAACTTGAGAAAAAAAGTCTTCAGAGGCACGCAGTTGGCACGTTGGATGTGTTGCCGAGGACCAAAGGCTATTATTAGGTTATGTGCCAAATAGGATAACTTTCATATTACTAATTTCCTTGAATCAGGGTCAGGGAAGCGTTTTCAAACTTCGAGAATGCGCGCAATCGATTCTCCGCATGAAATTACCCCCAGAACACACTTTCTTTTAGGGTCGCCAAAATTTTGAAATTTGCGCGGTGGTCATCCCTTTTTTGCGGTGGTCGTCATCCTTTTTGCGCGGTGGTCATCCCTTTTGGGCGGTGGTCACCCCTTTTTGCGCGGTGGTCACCCCTTTTTGCGAGGTTGTCTTGATGTATTTCTTTGCGCAGTACGGTCGCCACGGCGACCCTAAAAAACTGTGGTTGTAGCATGCCTGCCCAATGGGAGAGTGTCACCCTCACTAATTTCATCGTAACGGGTCAAAAATTAGGTACCAACTTAGTATTTGGGACCCGAAAACCATTTTTTTTCATTGATTTCGTTAAAAAATTAACAAATTTTCGCAAAAAATTTTTTTCTTTTCCATGGGCATCTAGGATTGGCGCTATTATTATTCATTTTTGATGAACTTTCAGGCCCAATTGTCCTTTTTAAGCCCAAGTCCGTAATACATAGTGAGTGTTCCATGTCCCTGATTTTTGGTGCCAGTTCAAAGTTTTGAAACCATTTTGAAATATTCCGTGCAATCCTATAGAGGCACCCGAAGTTTTGGCATCAATTTTCCATTTCCAAATGTGGCAGTCTTCTCCCATCACGTTCAAAATTTTCGTCAAAAGCATATCGTCCATTTGGCAGACGACCAGCTTCCATTACTGGCTTCTTTTAATGCTTTTTTCAAAAACTGACTCATCTTATGT
>JAQGCP010000649.1:0-15514 GCA_034699885.1 Acrobeloides thornei | reverse complement strand
TAGAACGATGATTTTAGAAGAAAAATTCAAAATTTTCATATTTTCGCTTCAATACACACATCTATTTCCCTGAATCATGATCAAGGAAGCATTTTCACGCTTCGGGAACGCGCACAATCGATTTTTCGCCTAGCAATTGCCTTAAAAAGTCGGTTTTTAGAAGAAAATTGGAAAATTTTTTTTTCGATTTTTCGAAAATAAGCTATAAATGTTACGCTCCCTAAAAATACAAAAAAGCCTGAAAATACCCTTTTTTCCAACTGCAGAACAAATTTTCCAACGTCCTGCAAGATCGGTTTGGGTATTATGGGGCTATAATCATTCAAAATATCACTATTGACATGGGTTGTGAAGAAAAAATTTCCTTCGAGATCTGGCAATAAATGAGGCCCCCTTTTAATGGGGGTTCCACGATGGATCAAAAATGCAATAGGGAGCTAGACCACCTCTAATCTGTGGGCCCAATTATAGTGATGTCGATCGCTTTCTCTCATCTTATCAACAGCTTTAGTATTGCATGCGGCCTCCTCTCCCTCATCACTGAGGGGGGGAGGGGAATATTTTACACATATATTGTACACATAATCCTAGTAAATTACAATTTAAATTCATACCTCTTTTTTATATTCATCAATTTCTAAGTCTTTTTGTGTAAGAGCTTCTTTTAAATTCTAAATAAAATATGAAAAATAATATTATTTGAAACATCATTTATAGAAAAAATTGAATTGAATTTTGGGTTAAAATTTATTAGGTAAAACTTTACAATATGAAATATAATTTTTTATAGGAACTAATTATTTTATGAAAGACTCAACATTTTTTTACAATAATTATAAGTTTTGTTTCAAACGTTTTTTCTTAAGTTTAAATTTAAGGAATGTTGATTCGACAGTTCCTAATACCAAGGACGTAGACAGGGAGATAGATAAACTGGATCTACCCCAAGAACGTAGCCAGAGGGGGCACACCCCCCCCCCCTTCCGGCCGAAGGCTGGAATAAATAGTAAGGTGCTACTTATGTTTTTGAAATTTTTTGAAAAAATGCCATTCTTAGCCAAAATTTCGAAAAGTGCCCCCCATATCTGGCGCTCAGCTACATATTTAATCCCCCTTTGCAAAATCCTGTCTAGTACATGATAAATATATTTTTTAAATTACCTCTGACTCAAGTGAATTCGTTAAATTTTCATTAAATTTATTCGAGGTTGAAGAAAACACATGCGCTTTAACTAACAAAGACTATAATATTATAATATTGTAAGTTACTAACTTTAGCCTTACCGTTATTCCATGAATTTGATCCCTGCTAACATTATTTGGAATAATATTATTTTTTACTATTTTCGAATCAGCATGCGTATTCGGGTACCGAAAATAAGCCATTGAAGATTTTATTTGATTTAATAATATAGACACATAGGAAGGAGTTGTAAATGGAAGATAATTATTTAAAAAATTTGTCTTACACAATGCGTCGTATTTAGGTCTTTCATCTTTAGGTTTTAAGCATAGCCCAAGAAAGTCTACTATATTTTCGCTATCAATAAAAGGGCGAGGTCCTGATTTAAGAAAATTTTGTAAGTATTTGATATCGTGGAATTGAATTCTTTCCTGAAATGCTGGTATTGATGTATAATACGAGTCTGGATCATTAGAAAAAACAAGCTTTCCTATAGCTGCTTCTATTAAAGTAATACCCAAACTCCAAACATCTGTTCTTATATCATACTTGTCTGGAATGTTACTTTTATCAAATCTTTCAGGTGGCATATATTGCAGTGTACCTACATAAGTACTAGCATGGGAATCTTCTAACGCTTTTGCAAGACCTAGATCGCATATTTTAATTTGTCCTTTTTTCGCATTGATTAGAATGTTTGTTGGCTTTATATCGCGATGCATAATGTCAGCTTTTTTAAGATCAATTAGACCCATCAATACACTTACGCCAACAATACCCACTAAAATTTCTGGAAAAAAATCAAACTTTTCATGCCATTCTTCGTAGACGTCTTTAAAAGTTAAATTTATAAGTTCCATACAGATAATAAAGTTTATAGGATTTTCTAGAAAAAAACAAAATCCATATATATCCACAACATTTTTAGATGAAAAATATTTACAAATCTTTATCTCTTCTTTTATATTTTGAATAAATTTATTAACTGAAGTACTATCCGAGGAAGGTATTGTAATTTGTTTCATTGCTAGTTTATGAATAAATTTTGTATTTTTATAAAATCCACCTATAACCTTAACAATGCCTTTATTGGCTAGGACTTTTCTTTCTTTAAGGTCATCTAGCTTTACAGTATAAATATCTTGTTTACTCGGAAATTTTAGCTCATTAATACCTTCTATTGTTGAGAGCTGTCCACATACGTAGTTTCTGGTGTAATTTGAAATTGGCATTATAATTTTTTTTAAATATTAGTAAATTAGTTTATTAACAACCTTAGAATTAAAAAACAATTGATTAATAAAAATTTTGGAGTATAGTGATAAACTCATCTTGTGATGGAGCGTTTTTATCACCAGTCTATTGATTTCGCAAAAAGTGATAAAATTTTGGGCAAATATCATGACTGACTAATCACTCAAAATGTTTAGATTTTTTATATAAATTTTATATTGTTATTATAGTTTAATATAAATATATAAATTTGGTCCGAGCGCATACCGGCGCTCGTAGTTAAGACACGGTCTCTGTAAGAATCACCCATTGGTCAAAGAGTCGCGGGTTAGGAAATTTTTTTGTTTCAACTAAAATCGTTGAAACAACATCGATTGGATATAGGTCCCTGATCACGAAATTGAGAAAAGATTTTTGAAACATCATCCCTGTGGAGCTGTGGATCCCTGTGGAAAACATCAACTTTTCAAAACTCCGATTCGGTTAAAACCGATGCCAATCGATTCCCTAATCCCGATTTGAGACCAAAAGTTCAAGAATCGACGGTTGGCGATCTCAAGGTACAAAATTTAGGATTTTTAAAGAAATTTTTAGTAAGGATTAGTACAACCTAATCCTTTAATATGCATCCCTGCGTGGTCGTGTGGTGGTAAAAATAGATTTTACTGGCAATAGGAATGAATGCACCGCAAAAAAATCCGCACGGATCTTCCGCATATGAATTTTCCGCACATTTTTTGAAATCACATAAAAGTTGCTTGAATTTCAACAAAAACGTGTTTATGAAACGATTGGCAAAACATCTTTTAAAAATGTGGGGAAAAAAATTCAAAAATGTGCGGAAGATCCTGTGCGGTCAATTCCTTAAAAAACTGTGTGGTTCATTCGTTCCTATTGCCATTTTACTAATCCTTATTAAAAATTTTTTAAAAACTTTAAATTTTGTACTCCCTCAAAGTGACAAAAACGTTCGACTCAAATTTTTGTCGCGTTTTTTGGTTATTATTCCTCAAAACAGGTTTTTTGGAGTTGTTTTGGAAAATTCGCTTTGTGGCCATATTAGCCACTTTACTCTAAAACTATACCGCAACTACAACTGAAACAGTAAAATATTTATCATAATCTCGTTTTTCCACGAATTTCGTAATCATTTTTGAATTAAATTTTATCTTCATTTCTTTCGGTAATGACTGGTTCCGTAATGAAAGGCCGTAAGCGTAATAGAAGGCCTAGTACCAATAATCATACTCCAGAAAAATCGTTCTGAGGGTCAAAAATTCGATTGTTGAATCGATCTTTATGTGCAACTTGATATTTTAATAAATCAATAAAAAATTTAGAAGATGTCATATAATTCCTCTCACAATGTATTATCGACACACCCATATGCTAATAAACTTTATTTTTCGGACTATGAACCTTATTCTTTTAACAAAGATGAATTTATTAGGGAAAGCTTATTGCCAAGTCATGTATTGCCATCTCATGTGTTTAAATTTTCTCATAAAGTTAGCGGTCAAATATTTGCTGTGAAATCAATACAAATCCCAGTATATAGAAGAAAGCATATTTATTCAAACAATCGCCAAAAAATATGGTTTAAGCAGACATTAAACGAAATTGAAATATTAAGGAAGCTAAAAAAACATGAGAATATTGTGGATTTTTATGGATTTGCATTGGACGACATTCATAATTTATTATTTTTTATGGAATTAATGGAATATAGTCTAGAAAATATTCTTACGAATAAACGATCTATTCTCTTTAATTCATCATTCATAGAAAAGCTGTATTCATTTAGCTTGTTTTACGAAACTGCTTCTTCGGTCTTAAAAGCATTGGAATATTGTATGAAAAATCAGATTAAACATAATGATATTAAACCAGCAAATATTTTGCTGAATAATAAAGGTCAAATAAAATTAGGAGATTTTTCTGAAGCCACAATCATAGAAAAAGAAGATAGGCATACTTGGAGAGGCACTCCTCTTTACATGCCTCCTAGACGGTTTAAACTTCATTTTCAAGAATCTTATTCTGATGATCTATGGAGCTTGGGAATAACTTTATTAGAAATTTTTTATGAACAAAATCCTATTCTATTTTATCGGATTTGTCAAAATTCTATTGAAGATTTTGCTATATTACAGATGTTTTTTCAAAAGACTAATGAAGAAATGCTATGTGAAAACTTATTAAGCATTATTTATAATATTACCGATCCAATTGGTACAAGTAAATTAGTTATTGAATTTTTTATAAAATGCTTGTTGGAGAGAAGCGATGAAACAAATTTTCGAAAATTATTTAATGATATATATAGTTTAAATAATATAATGAAAGAAAATGGATTAAACAACTTCAATATTTCAAAAACTTTAATGGTAAAAGTTAGAAAAGATGGGGAAAATTCCAACCCTGCGCGAAAAAGTGTATATATCAATTTTCACTATGATCGTCTTGGGTATAGTGATTTTCACTATGTATATACTATGTTAAACTAAAATTGTTGATGAATCGTGCTGAAATTGTCCTTTTTGGCTGCAGAACAGCTCTGCGCTAAAATACTTAAAAAATCTTTGGATATAGTGATTTTCACTACTGTCCATTTTAGATAAACTGTCATTCACTATGATTAACAATAGTTATAGTAAGGACCATAGCGAGGGCACCGGACCATAGATAGGCAGAGAGCCCATTTTGAGAAAAATTGCGGAGAGGGATGGGGTCAATTTTTACCAAAAATGCGATTTTTGCAAAAATTTCAATAAAAAATGTCATTTTTTCACCAAAAATCGTCAAAATTGTTGTTTTTGTCTAAAAATGCAATTTTTGTGTTAAAAAATCCATTTTTTGAACAAAAAGGGGTATTCTTCGGCCTCCGGCTGAAAATTTGCGTGGGGGGAGGGTCAGGCCTCCAAGTATGAGGAGGGAGTCCATAAATGGATCCCCTGTCGACCTATGCGGGGTCATGTGCCCCCCCCCCAAACCTAAAAATTTCATAAAAAAACACTACATTTTCGGAAAAATTTCATTAAAAAATGAGGTTTTTTTAGGTTGGTCCTGAATCCTGACTACGGCACTGGCTATAGCGATTTTCACTATGATCGCGCTGAATTGCGCGCAAATTGGCATTTTCGCGCCGAGTTGTACCTCAATTGAGATGATGTAAGGGATTTTGCGAAATTTTTGTTTTGGGGTTCTGTATACTCGCATTCAAAAAGTGAGTATTCATCACTAATTTTTAGTCAATTCTGAAAAAAATCACTAAAAACTAATGAAGCAACAAAAAAATCCCACATTAATAAAATGAGGAATTTTTGCGGGATTTTTTTGTTGCTTCTCCACATTAGTTTTTGATGAATTTTTTTCATACTTGGTTAAAAATTAGAGATGGATACGATGCTATGCTCACTTTTTAAATGTGAGTATAAAGGACCCCAAAATAAAAATCCCACAAAATCCGCACATCTTTTCTAGTAAAAGTACTCACATATGCTTTTATGGTGAGGGTTGTGGCCGATGAGGTGATTACATGTTTTGCATGCAGGGGTTAAAGTGACGAAATGTACCTCGTTTTACTCGTCTCATTGAGCTTAATCAAATAGTGTAAACCATTTTTAAAACTCACCTTTGAACAACTTTTTCCTATTTGTTCCGCCGTGCTCCCTCCCCCATCAGGCCGCCATTTCATCTTTCTTATCCCTAAAATTACGTAATATATAACACAGCTATTAGTTCAACAGTCTAATTGTAATTTTAGATGGAAGGCAAACCAGGATTTAATAGATTAAAATTTCCTAGCAATTATATACAGCATCCATTTAATTTTAGTGATTTTCATTTCTTATCACATTTTCAAACTAAGAAATGCATCAGAGCTACGCATTTACCAACTTATACAAACATCTTTATTAAATATCATGAAAATGTCACAAGCTTAAAAAATGAAGCCAATTTTCTACAGGTATTTAAAGGGCACGCAAATATTGTTGAATTTTATGGATATGGAAAAGCTATTTGCGAATATTATTTAATTGTTGAATTAATGGATGTAAACCTTTGCTCTATGCTTGGAATTTTTCATTCTTTAAATTTGAATTTTTCCGAAGACTTATTGGGAGACATAATTGCTATCTTAATGAGTGTTATAAAAGATATTCATTCACAAGATTTTTATAATATTATTATCCGGCTAAAAAACATCCTATTTCGAAGAGATGGTACTATTAAGATAGCAAATTTTGACTATTGTAAAAAATTATCCGATATATCGGAAATAAGGAAAATAGAAGCCCATGTTAAAATTCTTCCACCACCAGAAGTAATGTTAAATTTCGAAAGGGAAAGTATATCGCTTAATGACAAACAACTTACTTTTCGCAAAGACATTTGGCATCTTGGAATAACTATACTAAAGATAATTTTGAAATCGTCTCACAATGTACAACAAAATAACCTTAATGTAATTTGGTCTTTCTCTTAATCAGGAAAATAAAAATTCAGAGAGTGTTTATAGAACGGGGTGGGATGATCGGGGTGGAGTGTCCTTTTTTAAACCTGAGTGTTTACGAGGTGTCTCGATATTTGACATATTTAATTACGGCTAGTTTACATATTAAAATTTTTATATACAGGGTGCCCCAAAGAATAGCAATTTTCGTGATTTTTACATGACTTTGGGGGCCGACAATTTTTTTCTAATGTGGGAAATCGATTATGCTCATTCTTTAATCGTGAAAACACTTCCCTGATCCTGAATCAGGGAAAATGGTAGGTGTATTAAAGCTAAACTCGAAAAAAGTTCGATTTTTAGCTGAAAAATCGGCTGTATAAGGGGTTTACTAGACAATGAATTGATTGTACGCATTGAAACTTGAAAATGCTTTCTTGATCCTGATACAGGATCAAAAATCGGAATTGGTAAATCTCTAAGAGTAATTATATGCAAGGATCAGTGGTGAACTTTTTCGTGAATCAGGGTAAAAAAAGCATTTTAAAGCTTCGGAAATGTGCGCAATTGATTTCTCGCCTAGAAGATCCTCTATTCAACCGGTTTCCGATGAAAAATCGACTGTTTTTTTAAGTTTCGCTTCAATACACCCACCAAGAAATTTAAAAATGTTTAGCAAAAGTTTGTTCGAAAATCGCAAAATTCATGTTTTTGTTGCCCACTCTATATTTTTTGTATAACACTTTAGAACAAGTTGATTAAACTGGAAAATTATGCAACAAATATATTCTTTGGAAATTATTTTAAAAAATTTGAATTTGGTAAATTGTATATAGAAAGAATCAATACATTATATGATGAAACTATATCAGACGCAAGCAAATTCTTGCATGAATTTTATTCGGTGGATTTAGCAAATTTTGTAACATTATGTATTACCAAAGAAGTAGAAAAACGACCGCTCATTGAAGAATTAATGCAAACTGATTTTTATGCAAAATGCTTTAAAAGTTCAGACAATAAGTCTTTAAGCAAATTCGTATCAAACATTTTGAATAATTTGAATGAAGAAGAAATTGAAAGCTTATATATGTTGGACTCATCCAAAATAAATTTGAGTCCAGAATTAAGATTGAAAATGTCTTATGCTCAAACAAAAAATGACAAAATCCCAGAAAATATACTGACAAAATTTTGTTTTGCAAAAGCCAATAAATATATTAAATGCGATGAGATACCCAAAGAAGCTGTCCAACTAAATATTATTTGTCCTAAATCTTTGCTTATAGATCCATGTAAACATATCGAAAATTTTTGGTATTGCTCGAATTGCTTAGAATGCTATTGGTATTATAATGAATTTGTCTATTGTGGCTGCGGAAAATCATTTATTTATGATTTATCATTCCGATGTGATCAACTAAATCATGGTGATGCCTATATTAAATTTGAATTGGATGATTTACAAAAAATTATTTCTCATATTCAACCAATGCGAGATATCAATATTTTGCTACTTGGAGAAACTGGAGTAGGAAAATCAACATGGATAAATGCTGTAGCAAACTATCTTACATTCCCTAGTCTTGAGAAAGCAATAAGTTCTAAACCGGTAGTTATCGTTCCAACGCAATTTATTATAAAATACGAACATGTCCGAGTAGATGGCAAAACAGATAATGAGCGATTCGCAGTTGGAGAGTCAGCCACAAAAAGTCCTCTTACTTATGTCCTCAAGGCGAGAAATATAAAAATTAATTTAATCGATACCCCTGGTATGGCGAGTACCGGTGGTGTTGAAGAGGATAAGAAAAATATAATTTCTATTTTAGCACATTTACAAAATTACAAAGAACTTCATGGAATATGCATTTTACTAAAGCCAAATCAAGCTCGGGATACAATTGAATTTAGATATTGCATAAATGTGCTAATGTCTATGTTAAACCAAAATGCGAGAAAGAATATTATATTTTGCTTTACAAATTCAAAATCAACTTGTTATAAGCCTGGTGACACAAAACCAATATTAATGAACTATTTAACAAACACTATTAATAACGATATTAAACTTGATAGTAATAACGTATTCTGTGTAGATAATGAAACTATAAGATATATTTATGCTAGACGTAATAATATTGATTTTGATGATGACGAAAAAGAAGCGATTGAAAAAAGTTGGACAAAATCATGTAAAGCAATGACACAAATATTTCAAAGCATCACATCATTGTCTCCAATCTCAACTAATGATATGTTTTTATTGACTCAAATCCGGCATTTGGACATATGGTTACATGAGCCATTATCAAAGTTAAATCAACTAATTCAATCTAAATTAAATAAAAGGGATGAAATAAAGAAATTTTTATATGATAAATCTATGAAATCAATTCTTCAAGCCCAGCTTTCAGATAAATATCTGATAGATGAAATAATTGAAGAAATAGACAAATTTATAACTCTGCATGTAAACGAGCAATCAACTATTATTCAAGTGCACAATGTACTAAGTTCTTATATAAAATCTCAAGCCATTTTGCCATATGATGATTATAAAATTGATTTGAATGTCATTCAAAAAGAAAAATCGTCACAAATAGATGAGAATAAACAACAAAAACCGTATGGATTACGTGGACTTTATAATCAATATATGGAAGCAAAATATTTTATGGAAACATTTAATAACGATATAGAAAGTAAAAATAATCAACTTGGCTATGAACAAATTCACGAAGAGTTAAATCGTTTATTCTTACTACCTATAATGGGAAAAGAAATCAAATCAAGTTATGATCAAATTTGTTATACAATTCCATTAAAAGAAGAATTACCGGAAATAACTTTTGATTTAGAAACTACTAATAAAAATCAAGCAATCAAAGATGAAAACCCTTTTTATGCTCAATATTCAATGGCTATAAAAAATATCGGCTCATTCAAATTGGAAGATTTAACAAGCAAAAGTTAAACTGAAATAAGGGTGCCGGAAAGTTTCTTTTTTCGAAGGAATGGATCGACAAGCAATTATTTATTAATTTTATTTGCAATATTTGTCAAAAAATATTCAACTATGCGATAAAAATAAACTTGCTTCACTACAGAGTGAGCTAAAAAACCGTACTTTGCATTTTTTGGTGAAAAATTTTTGTCTCTGGTGCAGTTTGCGCGTCCAATAGACGGTTTACGCGTCCAATGAACATTTACGCGTTCAATCAAAAATTTTATGAGTAATATCAATTTTGAAGTGTTCAATCACGTTTATATGCATCAAAGTAAACATATTTGACTTTCAGGCATATTTGACTGAATCAAATATCCTAAACAGATCTTTGGCTAGACTAGCGTTTGTCTTAGTTCTAAGCCTAGGCTTTGGTCTAAACCTAGGCTTAGGTCTAAAGCTTAGACCTAAGGTTTAGATCTAGGCTTAGGCCTAGACTTAGGTCTAAGCCTTAGGCTTAAGATTAGGCCTAGGTTTAAGTCTAAGGCTTAGGCCTAAGCCTTAGGCATAGGTGCTCAAATACGGGGGGTGAGGTCCCTCATTTACGCGGTTGGTTCAAATTTTTATTACGGCGAGGACCCCAAATTACGAGGTTGGTCCAATTTTTCCAAAATTTTCGAAAAAAACATAAGGGGGGACCCTTATGTTTTTTTTAAAATTTTTTGCTTACGACGAAGTTAGGGGGGGTGTCACCCCCCCCCCCCATTGTTCAGCCATGGCTTACAGTGTTTTTTGCACTAGCGCGCCAACGGTTTATGAGCACCCTCACTAATTCCGTTCGGACACATCACTAATAGGCGTTCAGAAACGTTCGGACGAGCGCCCGAACGTTTCTGAACGCGTCCGAACGCCTATTAGTGATGTTTCCGAACGCAATTAGGGTGCTTATAAGCCGTTGACGCGCGCAAAAAACACGGTAAGCGACAAGTAAGCCGTTGGCGTACGCCAACGATCGTTGGTGCGCGCCAACGACTTTTATCGTGCGCCAACGCAGTTTTTGCACAAAAAATATAGTTTTCTTGCAAGGTTTTGTGAAAATTTTCATTTTTAGACAATTTCTGAAGATTTTTAGAAAATTCGATATTTTTCTGACGCACCAACGGCATTTTCTTGTGTGCCAACGCCTTTTTCCTGCGAGCCAACGATTTTTCTTGCGCAAATGTTCATTTTCATAAGAAATTTTGGTATTTTTTTCCATTTTCGAGCTTGTTTTCGACTCTTTGTAAAAAATCTTTATTCATCGGATTTTTGACTTGCTTTTACTTTTGTTTGAGTCAATTTTGATTCTTTTTCTAGCTTATGAAGAAAACTATCGGTTGGAAAGTACCGCGAAGAGATGAAAAACTTTAAACATGAATACAGCTATTGGTAGGTCTTTAAATTAAAGGGGATAAGAAATAGGGACTAATCTCTGAAAAAATTTTTTTGTTAAAACAGCGGGGAATCGATAGCGCGCATTCCTGAATCTTGAAAACGCTTCCCTGATCCTGATTCAGGGAAATTAGTACATGTTGGATTTCCACTTCAATACACACATCTATTTCCCTGAATCAGAGTCAAGGAAGCATTTTCACGCTTTGGGAATGCGCGCAATCGATTTTTAGCATGATTTTACCCCTATATAGGCTGTCTTAGCAAAAAAAATTTTTCGACCGAGATTAGTCCCTGATTCTTACCCCCCCCCTTTTAAAGAATATAAATAAATAAAAATCTCATATATAAAATTTTAAGGGGTGGGCAATCTTAAGGATCCATTCGACCAATCTCCTCAAAATTTAGGTCGACATTTTTTGAGAGAGGAAGGTTCTTTTAGAGTCGGGGGGGGGTCTGTCTAGATTCTGGAAGGGAGGGTTACTAGGACAATTGGCAACAATTTTTAGTCGTTGTTAAATGTATTTTTTAAAAATTCGGAGGGGGGGGAGATGTTGTACACGTGTTTCCACCAAAAAGGCAATTTGACAATAATCAAAGTTTAAAATTTAATCAAAATAATTGAGCCGGTGTGGTTAAATTATGTTGAGCCACAACAATTGTAATTGTATTAATATTTCTTTGTAAATATTTTTTCTTAAAAATTATATACAACTCATAAACATATTCTCTATAGTGTCTGACCATGAATAACAAAGTGAAAGTTTCACAAAAACTATGAAATGACGCAGTAAAAAATACAAAATTGGCATAAAAGCTGCCCCATAAATTATGCGTGCAAAAAAGAAAGAATGTAAATATAAGGGGAATTATAAACAGAATTATCACATAAGCAGCCTGAAACGCTAGAGTTTTAGTTAGCATTTTAAATAATTTTAAAGTTGTTGCTGAAAGCTTATTTTGTACATGGGAAAGTTGTCTATAGTAAAAATAGACAAGTATTGGTATCATTATAATACAAAACGATAGAGCCAAACCAATAGTAATAGAGCCAACCAAGAGAATATATTTGCATTCTTTCCAATCAAATCCACCGGTTGAGGGTTCAAGTTCAAATACTATCTTCATGATTGGCTCCTCTTGTTTTATATTTTCAAAAATAATTTCATAGTTGACAGGTGTGAAAAACCAAGTTATTATAGCCGCTAAAAAGTTAATTAAATTTAAGTGTGAAAATAATATTAACAGTTTGGAAAAATATTAACAGGATCTACGACCAAAAGGCACTAGGACCCTTGTTACGGCCTCTCGTTACCGAGCACACTCATCACGGCCTCTCGTTACGAGACTTTCGTTACAGAATCCTCTTGTTACGGTCTGCCAGGGGCGTGCCAGGATTTCAAAAATGGGGAAGGGGGAAATCATAAACAACTTTTTTCAATTTTTTATGAAAAAATTGAATTTTTAAAGTTAAAATTAATCGGGTTCTGTAACGAGAGTCCCGTAACGAGAGGCCGTAACGAACGGCCGTGAATTCGTGTCGTAACGAGGGTCCTAGTGCCGTTTTTCTCGATAACAACAACCCTTTATAGTGCGCGAAAGTTGTTGTTTTAAGGGTGCGCGTTATCAGTCGTGAAATATCATTTCATGACGATTTCTGGACGTTAGCCGTCTGGAAATAGTGCTTTTCACTCGATTTCCGGACTGTTAACGTTCGGAAATACTATAATTTCCGGACGGCTATCGTCCGGAAATCTTCGTAAAATGCGTTTCACGACTGATAACACGCACCCTAAGTATTTGAACATTTCGAACTTTAATTTTACTTGTGACTTACTTTGCAAAGTGAATAGCCTTCAAAAGTTACTTACTTTCAAGCCAGTTACTTTCAAAAAATTTAGTAACTTTTAAAAGTGAGTAACTTTCAAAAGTTATTGTTACTAAAGTTTGTCATGGTCAAAAAAGTTATTTGCAGACCTCTAATCCCCTTCCCATACTTGGGCATTGGGTAAATTAAATCCATATTTTTACCTAAAAACTAAAAAAATTTTGAAAAAATGTGATGCACTTTTTTTCGCTATAAAAACACGCAAAACCCTAAAATATAATAGGTTTTTTATAGAATTTTCAATGGTGAATATTAGGGCTTCCCCCATCTCATAATGTTGCCTCTTTGGCATCAACTCCAAAATGTATGTAGATATCTCAACTTAGGTACCTTGACTTAGCAATTGTTATAATGTAATTCTTTGTTTTTCGTCGATTTTAACTTATATATAAAGAAGACTTATATGAAGAAAGAATATTTATTTAAAACATAATTAAAACATAACAATAAATTTTCATCGAAATAAATTCACCATTTCTAATTTTAGCTTTCATTATCCGAATGTCCTAAAAATTTCCATTTTAATTTTAAAAAATTTAAAAAACCTTGATTATAACGACTTATAATGCATGAAGTTCCCAAGATACGAGCATATTTCGGTTCCGCCAACGAATCCAGACATTCTCGAATAGTGGTATCAACGGTTAATCCACTTGTACTACCGAGCATAATCCCCGCCAAATAACCATAATAGTCCAAAACCGGTCCGCCATAGTAGCCCCTCTTTGAATCAGGAGTTCCAGCTAAACAAGAATTTAGTTCATGATGATTAATCATTTCATTAGTTAAAGTAATGATAAATAAATTAATGAATTACAATTAATCTTACCTAAATGAATGTTATCGTCCATTATTCCTTCGATCGTTCCTTTCGTGATTGTCGGTTTCCAATCTTCCATGCCGCTCGGATAACCCTCAAAATATAATTTAAGTTCAATAATATTTAAGAAATCAGTTTTGCATATAATATTCAACTAAAAATTAAATTAAATCATACCATTAAGAAAAACTTATTTCCTCTAGCAAGGTTTGTTGTTGATATCCCCATTTGGGGAAGATCGTTTGATATAAGCATGACAAAATCATTATTTTTGCAGATGAATTCGCATTTAACGGTAAAACTGCGACCTTTGGTTCCTCGAATATTATATGAATGTTGAAGTTTGAAAGATAGATGAGCAACGGTTAAAATACGTTGGTTTGAGATTAACACGCCGGATCCTTGAAGTTTTCCCCCTTTAATCAGGAATACACGATTTTCCCACTCATTGATCACTTGTTGAATTCCTAAATAATCGCAAGATTTATTAAACTTTATATACATATGACATACTTTCAGCTTTTTTGACTTCCATCGGTGTCAATGGACGTTCTAAACAATCAAATTTAATTTCATGTAAAAATATGATTTTTCACCAAAATGATCAAATTTTCAATAAAAATGTCCAAATTTTCCATTTTTTCAACAAAATTCATTATTTTCTGAGCATTTTCAGCTTAAAAACAAGCGTTTATCAAAAAAAATTTTCGCCTGCGGTGCTGGACTTTACTTTGACTAAAATTTTTCACCAAAATTATCAAAATTTTTCCATTTTTCAATAAAAAAAAACCCCAGATTTGACATTTTTTTCTTTTGTGATAGAAGCAGAGAAAATGATCTTACCCGTTACAGCACTGATATTTGATATAGGAATCGAGAAAAGTAAATCTAAAACACCAATCAATTGAATCTAAAATTTTAACCATATAAAAGAGGCGTAAAAAGAGAAACTTACAACTTCCATGAGAGTTGCATTAGGTACAAGTTTCTGCAAATAGATGTCTCCTTTTGCTTTGCTTCCTTGTAAACCATGAAGTAACGTCTTTAGGACAGTTTTTTTGGTATAGACGAATACACGAGCAAATTCATTAGCACGTTCCGCCGAGAATCCACAATCATTAGAAAAGAAATTGATTAAGGCTTCTGAAGATTATTAGGGTAAAATCGAAAGAAATATTAATATACCTTTGCCGATTGGTTCTTCATCTGTATAAGAACGGATATCAGCAGCAGGCACCGAGACGTTTGGTTCAGGCATAGAAAGTTCTAAATTTAATTGACATTAAGTAGTTAAAATATTAAGTATATTAAGAGAGAAATATCAAGAATAATTAATCCGGTAATAATTATGCGATAAAATGACTCGGTCATAGAAAAATTTAAAATGAGATGAATAGGGAGGATTGTAGTGCGCACCACATTCATCTGATATAATGGTTGATATACATTTCGAAAGTAAACGTTTCGAAAGTTCAGGACACATTTCGAAAGTGACTATCTGATTTTTAAAAAAAACTAATTATCGAAACGAAAATTTGGATTTTGTAATAAATAAA
>JAQGCP010000648.1:0-15522 GCA_034699885.1 Acrobeloides thornei | reverse complement strand
TTTGTTGTTATATATTTGTTTGTTGAATAAATTTAGTTGAAAAATTAAGTGTTGCAGTTTCGTGACGCACCCTGTATTAGCTGTAGCTAACGCTAATAGCGGCAATTATGCATACTAGCTACTTATTAGCGTTAGCTGCAGCTAATAGCGTTGCAGATTTTAACTGTAGCTAACGCTAATAGCTTCAGTTGTGCATACTAGTTACTTATTAACGTTGGCGGCAGCTATTAGTGTTATCTACAGCTATTCGCGTTAGCGCTAGTTTCAGCGTCAGTTGCGCATACTGCCCATTCTATACAACTCGACCCTTTTTTCTTTAGCATGTGATTAAGAATGCTGAGACATTCCCGACACTGATTGGGAAGGAAGGTGAAGCGCTATGGTCATGGCGCTTGACTCGGTCGAGATGGAAAGAGCTCGAGCGATTGTCGAACGTAAAATTCGACTTTGAAATGAAGCCATTGCATAAGCCAAAAACTTTTCTTGATGTCGATTACGGTGACGAAGACGAAGATGATTTGGATTACCAACCAGAAGCTGAGCCGCCTGATGAAGAAGCTGATGAGCAGGTTGATTTCAAACTATCGTCTGGAGTTATTGTTGTACTTGGCAAGTGATAAGCGACAAGTTACAAAAATAAAGGGGGGAAAACCGACGTGGCACATGAAAAGTGACAAGCTTACTAAAAAAAAGTTTGTCACTTGTTACTTATCGAAAAAAACTGACTAGTCAGTTTTTTCGACAAGTGACAAAAAAATTTCTTTTACTTCTATATTTTATGATTGTCGAATTGAAATTTTCGATCAGGGACGTCACATTAGCTATCACTTGTAAAGTACAACAATAGACTCCTCGAAATGATCATATTCTAGGACGATGATGATATGGAACTTCTGAATGATGAGCCAGTGAATGGCCTTTTAGCTGGAGAAGTTGACTATTTCGGGGACGACGATCAACTCCTCACAGCTGTCGACGACCCAGATTACTTGAATTTCGTGACTTCTTGTCTAACTCCCAACCCAACGCTGCAGCTATTTGAAGACGATGATGAAGAGTATGCACCTGTGACTAATGAGATTGATATCGTCGAAGAAGATGAGTATCGTATGGACAGATCGACCAAAATTCCAAGTTTGTACAATGATTTTGGTGAAGAAAAAAAGCGATTTTAGGATGGGAAGTCGATGCTCTCTTGGAAGATTTATATCAAGATGATGAGCTGCACGACCTACTTGCTTCGCCACCGCCACCATCAAGAAATGGCAGGTATTCTTCGGTGGATCAGTGTCAAGAGGTAACTTGAATTTTTTTGAAAGTATGCAGCATTTTTAGCGCAATCGCCATAGCGAAATTCAAGATCAGGCCACAAAAGATGCTTCTTTAAATGAAGTGAAGGTTGACATCCCAGGATGTTTGTTTAACCCAAATCCGGTCTTTTCTGACGAAGAAATACAAGTGCTCAAAATTCAACTTGAAAAGGTATAGTCCGTTTCGTGTGACTATATTACCCATTTTTGTTTTACTCTTTTAAATTTTACTACGTTAAGCATGTCCAACTATTGGCTCAAACTGTTATTGGATGCCATGGGAATCAAGATCTTGTCAAAAGTCACAATAGTGGTTTAAAAATGATTGTATGCTTTTGCCTTTTTTGTTGGGATAAAAATTTTTTAGTATGAACTAGATGAAAAGATGTACCAAAATGAGGACGAAAAATCTATGTATAAAATTCAAAACCTCCCAGATGCAATCGTTAGCTGTCATGAAATCAATTCTATTAGTAAAGTCGAACTTCCTATACCTAAGAACTTGGCTAAACGAAGCCGTAAGTTAGCTAGTTTAGTGCAGAGAATAAGAATTTGACGTTTATCCTGAGCCACGAAGAAACGGACTTTACCATTTTGAGTGTAATTTTAATTTTTATAGAAAACTGGCCTTCGAACGAAATCCAGTGGGCGCTATCTCGAAGCAAAGCACTTCGCTACCCAGAACTTGTCCCTGAACGTCGTTTTGACATCTTTCCTGCAACTATAACAACTTTTTTGGTCTCTGAACAACTTTTATTGGCACTAGCTCTGTTTGAATTACGTCATGTAAAACACTCAACATGGAGCAACTGGAATGGAAAATATCAACTCATTTCCTCCAACTTCCTACCTAACAAATCCGTTCCACAAATCAAGTCGCATTTGAGGAACCAACGAGGCTCGACTTCTAACAACAAACTTCCAATTCAGCAAATTTTGATACAAGCCGAAAAGGGAGCGCTTATTGCAGAGTTCAGAATGGATCGTGGTGAAACGGCTAGAGAAGATGTCCCTTTAGAGTGGCCGGAGGAGATCCAAGTGCCATGGTTGAAGGTAGTTGATCTCAAAGACGTGCAATATATATGTTACCGTTTTATCTGAAAATCGACGCCTAAGCGCGTGAAAACGATACCTAAACAAGAAACCCACCCACCTGCCTAAGCGCCTTAGACCTAGGCCTAAGCACATGAAATCGACGCCTAAGCTTAGGTATTGGTTTTATGCGCTTAGGCGTCGATGCTCAGATAAAACTGAATTTTCAGATAAAACGGTAACATATACTCTTTATAGAATCTATCCCATATGTCGCGTAATGGCGGTGTTATCTCATGTGAAGCGCCGATAAATTTCGAACCTATTCAAAATACACTAGCAACTCCTCGACCATCCACTTCTTTAATCCTAAATCCAGTAGAAGGAAGCACTGTATTGTATTGTGAAAAAATAGGCACTTCTAAAGTTGAGGTGCACAAATCACCGATTTCAAGCCATCTAATAGAATCTACAAGAAGTGCATCATCAGATGAATGTCCAGCAATACCATCAACGTCCACAGATTTCATTGCTCAACAACCAAACAATCTAACTTTGGAGCAAGAAGAGGACCGTGCTGACGGAGATGAGGCAATTTTTAAATGACCAGTCCACTTTTGGGGGGAGTTGATCAACTCCCCAAAAGTGGGCTGGTCCTTTAAATTCTTTGAAAAGAAACTTTTCCTTTTTAGATTGAAATCATGGATGAAACTTCAAATGATCGCATATTCCCAGTTGATAATGAAGATGAAACAGATGTCTTCAAGCAAAAATTTAAGAGAAAAATTGATGAAAGAAGAAGTCGAGGTTTAAAGGGACTTTTGGATTCGGAATATAAGGAGCAAGCTTGGAAGGCTATGGTCTCGGCCATCGAAAAAGATGTTCGACAGCGCTTTTTTATGCATCAAGAAAAGTTGCGGGAACTTCAACAGATACTTTCTAATCAAGAAATTTCACCGAAAGAAGTAGGCCTGTTTTCTCACGTGTGTTTCAAACAACACATAAGAGGAAGCCTGGTTGCTCGGAAAAGTTTTCCAGAAGTGAAAAAGTTTTAAAAAACCACAGCGGAAAGGCAAAATTCCCTGATCAGGGATTTCGTTTCAATACATAGAATGATACAAAAACTAATAAAGGACAATGAAAACATGATTCAATATAAAACTTACATTAACACGAAAATGAGAGTAACACAAAATTTAAAAATATGAAGACAAAAGTAAAAGATAGCGTGACACCGAGTTGTGATGGTATAATTTTTCATCAGATTTTTTCCGCTTGAAACACACGTTGTGCTTATCCTATTCTTGCAATGTATCAACCGAGAGAGATCTTTTTTTAGGCATTTGAACAATTACACGAAAAACTCAATTCTACACATTCACAGGTGGTGATGCTGCTATCAACTCTATTGAAACCGGAAGATTTACCCGATTGGGCAAAGGCCGATTCCACAAGGCCGGCTTATCTTCGCGCTATGGAAATGATCATCAACATACAAGCCTATATAGCTCATTCTAGAAACAATGCTGCGGCAAAATGTATTTTCCAGAAATTGAAGTCAAGTAGGAAAAATCGAACTGTGAATAAAATCTTTTAGACGAGAATGTGACTGAAGAAGAGCTTCGAGCAAAACTATACAAATTTTTTGGCAAAGATGAACCACTGTGGAGGTTGATACGTGAAAACATTCTATCAAATGAGAGATTTCACGAAAAGTAAGCTTCAATGCTGATCAACTACTTATTCGTCAGAAAAAAACTAACTTGTAAGAAAAAAAACTAACTAACTCGCCAAGTTAGTTTGAAACTAACCGAAGTGCATTAGTCGACGAGTTAAAAGTTAGTCGTTGATCAGCACTAGCTTTTAGCCCAATTTTCAAATGTAATTTGTAGGGTCGAAGAATGGGAATATGAGTACATCGACATGGACACCCTCAAAGATGATGCTGATATGGAAACCGCGTGCCAATACGAATGCGTTGAAATCCCATACCAAAAAGAGTCGGATGAACGTGGTCTCTTGCAACTTCGACAAGGAAAAATGACCATGGAACACAGTGGAAAGCTGAAAACCGTTCACGTTAGCTTTGCTTCGGAACGTGGTCAGACCCAAACTGCTGCTCCGTGGACAAGAGAAGATGATCGGATGCTGTTGACCAGCTATAATTTGTTTGATGGAGATGCACAAAAAGCGGTGGAAGCATTTGTGTCCGGAAAGAAAACTGTATCGGGACTAGAAGCTAGCCGAAGATTGTCTTATTTGTTGAGTCTATTTCAGAAAGTTTGATCTTTCTTAGCAGTGTTTCAATCTGTTGCAAACTGTTGTTGAACAACGTGCAAATCTGTTGTGTTGTACAACAGAATGATTCTGTTGTTACAACACAACACGTTTTTCTGTTATGTTGTGCACAACAGTTTTTCTGTTGTGTTAACACAAGACAATTGATTACAACAGAATCAATCTGTTATAGTAAGGACCGCCACTAATACGTTCGGACGGCTCACGAACGGATTTTAATTCACTAATAACTTCACTAATTGCGTTCAGACGCGTTCGGAAACATCACTAATAGGCGTTCGGGCACGTTCAGAAACGTTCGGGCGCTTGTCCGAACGCGTCTGAACATTTCCGAACGCCTATTAATAATGTGTCCGAACGCAATTAGTGATGTTATTAGTGATAAATTAGTGAAGTCAACAATTTCCGAACGAATTAGTGGCGGCCCTAAAACACAACACAACAGATTACAATGTCATTTATGTATTAGCAGAGATACCCCTTTTGAACTGATGCCGTTTTTGTAAACAAAAAACATTAATTTTGTTTTTTATCGCTAAAACATTGCACCAGTCTTTTCAAAAGAGTAAAACCCCACGTTTTTCTGTTCTACTGAGTAAAATCTCACGTTTTTCTGCCCTACCGAGTAAAATTCCTACGTTTTTCTACCCTGTTGAGTAAAATCCCCACGTTTTTCTGTCCTACTGAGTACAATCCCATGTTTTTCTGCCCTGCTGAGTAAAATCTCACGTTTTTCTACCCTGTTGAGTAAAATTCCCACGTTTTTCTGCCCCTAGTGAGTAAAATCCCCACGTTTTTCTGCCCTACTGAGTAAAATCTCACGTTTTTTTACCCTGTTGAGTAAAATCTCATGTTTTTTTTTGCCCTGCTGAGTAAAATCCCACGTTTTTCTGCCCTACTGAGTAAGATCTCACGTTTTTCTGCCCCTACTGAGTAAAATCCCCACGTTTTTCTTCCCCTACTGAGTAAAATCCCCACATTGTTCTGCCCTGAGTAAAATCTCACGTTTTTCTGCCCTACTTCTGAGCATATAGCAACAGAATCATTCTGTTGTACAACACAACCTCTGTACAACAGATTCAAACACTGTTTCCAAGTGATCTTATCAAAAATACCTCATTTAAATTTATTAATTAAATAAAATTTTTGAGTCTATTCATCGAAGTAATCAACCTAGACACAGCCTGTTCCAGTTCGTTATTGAGCTTGGGATCAAAACTTGTTCTATCTTTTCTCTGCTTCTCATATAGCATAGCTACCAACCTATGCAAGTATGCGTTCAGTTCGAACTGTTCTCGGAGTTCTTTTTGTTGAGCTCCGATAAGGTTCATTGCACGCGCTAATTCGTTCTTAACTTGAGCCAAATCGTTGGATGAAGATGAATTTGGGTTAGATTTTGGCTCGACCTAAAAATTTGGGTTGGATAAGAAGTGCAAGTGTTTGGCGTGGATGAACATTTTTTTGTTTTTACAGCATGTTCTGAATCGTTGTAGTTTTTGAAACTGTTCATGTTTTCGTTGTAATACACAAATTTTTTGAATATAGTCTGTTCTTTAATCTAAAGGTATAGAGGTAAATCGTTATCATTGCGTTTGAAGTTTCGTCTGTGTATTACAACGAAAATATGAATGCAGTGAAAATTCGTCCCTGAATCAATAAGAAAGTTGTGTATTGACGTGAAAATTCAAAAAAACTTTTTAATTTTCGCTTCAATACACAACTTTGATTGATTCAGGGACGAATTTTCACTATGCACATGTCTCATCCACAAATGTTCGTCCGCAAGACCACGCCAAGTGTTTGTACCTTTAAACTTGCAGATTTCTTTTCAAGTATACTATTTGAACTACTCGGATCTCTGGTTGCCTCGCCAATAGCTAGGTCAGGCTCCACAGCAAGAATACCCCGCTCTTTGTACTGTTTGATAACGTTGAGAAGTTTTTTTCTCGGACCAAACAAGGTTATCCCCATGTCGGTGAGATCGTTCTCTGTGAGATTCAAGAAGAGGCTCAATGTGATTTCGTCACGTTCAAATAGTGGGATATACTTTTCTAATCCGAGTTGCCTTAGGATGCCTTCCAAGCTTGGTTGCTAAAAAATTTTTTTAATTGATTTTTCTATTTTATTTTGTTTACATTGCGAATAAGTTTAAGAATTTTGGGAAATTCGGCAGCTATAGCTTCACCATTTTCTCCACGAAGATTCCGATGGTTCGGATCACCTTTCTATAAAAACATTGTCTATTAGAAATTTATCAACGCTAACATATTTGATCAGAGTTGAAACAGTAGCCTCACTACCAACTTCACACGCGATCAAAACTGGAGTCATCCCTTCTTTATCTTGAAGATTAGGATCTGCGCCGGTCTCCAACAAGATGTCGGTAATCGCTGATTGATTATAGTGGGTCGAATAGTGCAACGAGCTCCAACCACGAGAATCCTGGCGGGTGATATCAGCGCCATATTTGACTAGGATTTTGACCTAAAACATCTTCTTTTTTCGTAAGGAGCTTTATTTCGGCATACACAATAACGGGATGGAACGATTGTTCAAGCGACACAAAAACGGGATGACTTCAGATTTCGGCTCATGAAGGAATTTTGATATGGTGTCAAAGTCGTCCCATTTCTTGTCATCCCGTTTTTGTGTCCCGTTCTTGTTCGTCCCGTTATTGTGTATGCCTTTATTTCAAGCGAACTGTATCAACAGATCCACATGAAGCTGCCAACATCAGAGCAGTTTGGCCAACTTCGTTGACAGTATCAACCAGTGGGACTCTAGACAAGATTTCTTCGCACAACTTGTGATGACCCAAATAAGCCGCATACATCAATGGGGTCCATTTATGAGCATTCTGGACGTTCAAATTTGTTTCCCATTCCGGTGCTAGCTAAAAACACAAATTGAGTTTTACACAATTTTAGCATGAGACGGTCGTTTGATGTTTCGAAAGTTGATTTTTTTGCTCAAAAATCAGACATTCGATTTCACTCAAAAATCGAATTTTTGCTCAAAAATTGAAAATTTTGAGCAAAATTCTATTTTTAAGAGAAAAACAAAATTCATAACATAAAAAACATTTCGAAATGTCAACTTTCGAAACATCAAACGACCCATAAGACTCTAACCTCAGGCACGTCCTTTCCCGAAATACCCAATGAAGCTGCTGTATGCACATCCAACCTATCATAATAAGCGTCGTTGATAATCTTTGTCAATGGTAAGCGCAAAATCTTTTGAAACTCATCTTGATCCCAATCTCCAAGAAGATCAGCGGCTTCATGCTCCACAGGCTTTTTGGTAGAAAATCTTACAGAGCGGTGTTCCATAGTCGAAACTATGACACTTGAAGGAACGAGAATGTCCTTGACTAGATCGACTTAACGCGCGCAAAGAAACGGGTTTGTGACGTGATCGCCGGTGATAATTTCCTTGTGCATGTGAAATTGATCGTGATTGGAGATTAATGTTTTGAAAAGACATACACGTGAACACATGGATAATATACAGTCCATTTCAGCTCCTACTATAAAAAAGCTGGACCCAAAATTCAAAATCCGAAGTCGGCATCCTGTCCGATCTGGCAAATTAAGCAACGTTGGGCCCGCAAATTCGATCCCACTAGGACAAATATACTCGAAAACGGAGCATTTTTTGTTTTTACAGTAAATTCTGAATCGTTATCGAGATAATCGCGTTTGAAGTTGGCGATTTTGAATTTAAATTTCCAGCAAAAACCTGAATCAGAGTCTCGAGTTACCCGCTAAGGAGTTAGAAAATTCATAATTATCAAAAATAAACATACAAACATCACAAAAAATAAATCCTAACGCAGAAATATAAAACATTTATTTTTAAATTTATAACAAATATAACAAATAATATTTTATTTAAAATTACAAGCGGCGACCACGTTTTCCTCATTTTCGGCGAGTTGTGTCCGATGGGATCGATGTGACATATTCGATGCGACGAATTTTCATTCTAGGATGGTCCAAAGCGCTGAGAGCCGATGGAGCACCTGGTCCAGGATTTTTCGTCTTAGTTCTACCTTAAAAAAATACAAATTTTAAGGTAAAAAATTTTTTTTTGATAAATTTTTTCATAACTGTATTAGAATGTGCAAATTCCACACAAATAATATACTCACTCGAAGAAGCAGCCATAACATCCTCCACATAAACTTTCGGCGAATATTCCAGTCGTTCTCTGCCCGGCTTATATATCGCCATAATCTCAGGTTCAATCTTCTTTATGCGGTCAGACCACATAAATGATTCGATCGTGACATCGAGACGCTTTAGAAGCAATTCACTTCGTTTCGCAAAGTCATCATTCATAAGCTTCATGTAATCATCAACCATTAGCCATTCATCCTGATTTAAGCTATGTTTTAAGAGAATATCAGGTCGATTTTTCAATCGATTATGGATCTAAAAAAGGGAGCTAAAAAATTTATATAAAAAAATCAAAAATACTTTAGCTTTTAATTGAGAAAATAAATTTTCCACAGTCAAATTTTCTGTGTTCACATTTAGCTGGGTAATAATAGATGCTAGTGCTTCCATCTCAGTCTAAAAAAGAATCTTAGAACCGGTGGCGTAGACAAACCAGTGCCATAGCTAAATTTTTCAAAAAATATAATGGTCCTCCATTATAATTTTTCATAAAAAATAACCCTAGTTTTTCACCAAAAAGATCCAAAATTTTCCATTTTTCTAAAAACTGTAATGTTCTGAGCATTTTCAGCTTAAAGATAAGCATTTCAAAAAAAAATTTCGCCTCTGGGCAGGTTTGTTACTCAAAGATTTCACCAAAATTGTCTTAAAATTCCTATTTTTAAATTTAAAAAAGTCCCAAACCTGACTTATTTTTCACCAAGAATCGTAATTCTGCTTGGGAAATGTACCCTTGCCCAAAAATAGGTTTAAAACTGATTTTGGAGCTCAAAAATCTAATTTTTTAAATTTTGACCTTTCTTTTCTCCAGCCTTTCTTGACTTTCACACTTCAAGCGGTGACTAGCAAGATCCAACATTTTTAGCAGCTAGAAATTTTAACAATATAAAAAAGATTAGATTTCAATAAAAATACATTGCACAACTTTACAACAATTAAACTTGAGAGAAAATTGGCGTTGATTCGAAAAAGAGAGCGTTGATTCGATTCGATAGAAAAAGTATTTTGATAGCGTTGCCCTTGGTTCCCCCCCCCCGGGGGATCAAGGGAGAAAAACCCCTATAGGGGTTGAATATACGGCGCCACGACACTTGCGGAGTACTACACTGTACTTGCGGAATCGACATTTTCGGAGTAATACTTGCGGATACTACACTTGCGGACCAAATTTGAATTTTTTTAAAATATTTTAATTTCGTACACAAGTGTTTAAATTTGTTTAAAAAAATTTAAAATTTTCATTTGCGATTATTTAAAAAAATTCAAATTTGGTCCGCAAGTGTAGGTCCGCAAGTGTAGTATCCGCAAGTAGTACTCCGCAAGTGTGGTGGCGCCGAATATACGATATCAACGTTGCTTAACGATTTTTAATAAATTTTTCAATTTTTTTAATGAATTTTTCGATTTTTGACGAATTTTCAATTTTTGACGGCCAAAAAAGGTCGTCAAACGTGTCGATTTTCGGTTTAGCTTACCCCACTTGCCAATGTATGTTCTAGACGCTAGCG
The DNA here is from genome assembly GCA_034699885.1 of Acrobeloides thornei. Lineage (NCBI taxonomy): Eukaryota > Metazoa > Nematoda > Chromadorea > Rhabditida > Cephalobidae > Acrobeloides > Acrobeloides thornei. The sequence continues at coordinate 5,193 of JAQGCP010000648.1, read as the reverse complement.
CATTTCCGAACGGTTAGCACCCTAAAATTCGCTTCGAACAATTTTTGGGATAGTACAGGGTGGCGCAAAAAGTGCACTTTTTGTGATCTGGAAATTTATTTTTCTAAAAATGATAGGGGTAATTTTATGCGGGGAATCGATTGCGCGCATTTTCGAATCCTGAAAACGTTTCCCTGACCCTGATTCAGGGAAAAATTGGAATTGTTGAAGCGAAAAGTGTCTTTTCGCATTTCGCAACAAATAAGAAGACACTTTTCGTTTCAAAAACCCAATTTTTCCTTTTTCCTTGAATCAGGAAAGCATTTTCATAGCTCGAAAATGCGCGCAATCGATTCTACGGCACTAGGACAATTAGCAACGCGTTTATTTATTGGCAGCGGACAACTGGCAACGAACAATTGGTAAAGCAAAAAGAAATCGCTCCAGATGGGATCGAACTCGCTCCTTCAGTGCGGTCCGTTGCCAATTATCTGCTAGTGAAATTTGTTACTTAGTTGCCAATTGTCCTAGTGCCGATTCCACGCATAAAGTTACAGCAAGTTCTCCTGGTTGCCGCCGCTTAACGTTGACTAAACTTGGCAAAAAATTTTTATTTTCTTCCAGAAATCACCCATTTAGGGATAATTTTATGTAAAAAATCGATTGCGCGCACTCCCGCAACCTGAAAACCGTAAAAAATTCGATTTTCTCGAGAATAGAAAATGTTAGTGACCACGCAAGGATACATGGGGGGGGGGGTATTTGTTCATTGCTCAAGAAAATTGAATTTTCACTATTTTCAGATTGCGGGAATGCGCGCAATCGATTGTTCGCATAAAATTGCCCTTAAATGGGTAATTTCCGGAAGAAAATAAAAACATTTTTTCCCGAGTTTAATCAACGTTAAGTGGCAGCAACTAGGGGAATAACTTGCTCCAAATAAGTTACCGGATCTCAAAAAAGTGTACCTTTTTTGTTGTGAAGTGAGTCCAGATATGTACAAGTTATACAAAAACCAATATTTTAAATCTTTTATTAAACTTAACGAGAATTATACCCGTAGTAATAGTAAAAAAACTAGTCCAACAATAAAGTCAAAATATCCTAAAACTGTTTAATTCAAATCCATCCATTGTATAAACAAATTTTATGATGTGATTTATTACTAAGCTCTGTTCAAATCGAATAATACAATTTTCTCTTAATTAGAAAATTAATATCCATGAGTTTGTTGTTGAGCAATGATTTTTATGGCACTGGGATATTTTGTCATTAATAATAACCAGGGTGACCAAGTCCAAAGAATGAAAATTAGACATTGTTTGAAAAATAAGTAAGAATTTTTTTAAAAAAACAATGAAATGTTTTTTTAAAGAAATCTTCTTAATAAGAACACTTGGTCACCCTGAAAATGACTCATTATGGTTTTAAATTCATAAATATTGAGGTCTGAACATTGTGAACTGAAACAAAAATGTGCAGAAAGACAATAATAAGTGTATAACAGATAATCAATAGCGTAGCTAAAAATGCAGGGGATGACCTCCGCTCCAGTCGAAGACAGAAAAACTTTTCAAAATGACCACTTTTTGAAAAAAAATTTACAAAACCCCTACCAAAAAATTTCGTCAAAAATCGACTTAAAAAATGATTTTTTCATTTAAATAATTATTTTTTACGTAAAATGATTAAAAATCGAATAGTCTGATGGCACCCCTACACCCCCTCTATTCTTTCTAGCTATGCTTGACAATACAAAAACATTTATTAACTCTTTTTGCTTTCCTTGACCATTTGTGCGAGCTTCTTGTACCTTTGAATGCATTGCTTCTTATTTTTTCCTTCAACAGCATCGGCAATCTTCTCCCATCGGTCTGAATCGGAACTGGGAATTGAGCGAAGAGCAGATTCGAGCTGCTTTTGCTGCGTGCTACTCCAATCATCGGCATCGACTTGTGAACTGTCCATCTCTGTAGTCGATTTCCCATTGACATTTTCTTTATTCTCCTTCGTTATAACTTCATTGGTGGCAACAGATGAAGCAGTCAGCTCCATGGTTTTTAATGCTTTCACTTGTTTGATCACATCCTTCTCGGACTTCGGTTTAGCATTTGCCGGTGAATGATCTTCGATGTATTTAGCCACTTGTTGCCAACTAAAGAAAGCATTACAAATAACAAGATTCTCAAAATCTACCGTTGTACAGAACCAGGTGGAAATAAGTTAGTTGCTTTAATAAGAAGCTGCAATTCTTCCGGCGACCATGCACTAGTCTTTTCACTGGTTTGAGTCGATTGTTTTGGTTGCTGCTCTGCCAAAGAAGTTTCTTTTTTGCCCTAAAATTTTTGGAAATTTGAACAAAAGTTCGAGAACCCCCTATAGGCGCTAGGTTTTTTCTTCAACTAAAGTTTTTCACCAAAATTGTCTAACTTTTTCCATTTTTCAACAAAAAATCTCCAAATTTGAACTTTTTTAAACCAAAATGAGTCATTTTCTGATAATTTTCAGCATAGAAGTATTTCAACAAAAAAAATAATACCATTTTTGACAATAGAACAAGCGCATCATCATAACCACCAACACCCTCTAGTTGCTGGTTAACGTCAACAATTTCATCTGTTTCACAGGCTAGACATATTCTCTCAATATGTTCCATCAAAACCAGCTGTTTATTATGATCCTCCGACCAATAATTCGACGCTTTCGCTACTTCACGCAGCTTTCGACGAGCTGCTTGCAGCGATTTCTTTTGTTGTTGCTTAGCTTGTGCTTCTAATTTCGCGGCCTCTTCAACTTTACGGCGCTCTTCTTCACGCAAACGTTCTTCTTCAGCCTCTAATTCACGCTGTTTGGCTTCACGTTCCTCTTTTTCTCGACGTCTCCTTTCTTTTTCTTCGGATTTTTTCCTTTTATCAGCCTCTTTGAAAGCTTTGATTCTTGGATCTTTTTCATATGCAAGTTCCACCAAAGATGAAATTCGTTTAGCTTCCTTCTTTCGACGTTTCTCACGTTCTACTTTGTTGGTCTTTTCAATTTCACGGCGTTCCCAACGATCCTCTCCTTTAGTCTTATCCTCTTCATCTAGATATGAAAATTCACGCCAACTACTCCAATTAAACCAAAAATCGTAAAACCGTTCAACATGGTCACGATCAGCATTCATATCACCAAGTTCAGGCACTGGTTGTACTGTAGAAAATCTGAAAATAAAAGATTTTAAAGATAAGTTAAGGATATAAAAAACACAAACAAACCTGGAATTCCGCTCAAAAACTGGTGCTAAGAGTTGAATGAAGTTTGACTTGTTAATATCGCTTGATTCCGGAATTGAATCATCTATAGTTGAGTCAACTGAATCGTAGGATCGTCTTTTATCTTCGCACATTCCAACTTGTTCATATGCTTTCTGAATGCAGCCAAAGATGGCTTCGTTTTTCTTTTTATCAGGTCCATGCATTTTCCCTTTGTCCGGATGGTATTTAAGCACCTTTTGACGATCTAAATATTAGATGCGTGTACAAATTTTAAAGCAAAAAAATTTTATGGCACTTATTCGGAATGCCCCTTTGTGGAGATCAAAAAAGGATACAAAAATGTGCCCTTTCTTTTGCCCCCCCCCCCTCCCTGTGGAGATCAAAAAAGAAGAAAAAACACAAAAATTATCAAATTTTATGCCGAAAGTTTTAAATTTTTATCAAAAATTCCAATTTTATGGCATGAATTTTGTGATTTTCGCATATTTCCGTGTTCTTTCTTTTTTGATCTCCACAGGGGCATTCCGAATAAGTACCGCAAAAACTTACAAGCAGTTTTGATTTGAGCCATTGTCGCTTTATATCTCAACTTGGACAGTCCTAGCACTTTATAATGATCTTGGTCTTTGAAGTCATTATGGTCCAACCTGGAAACGTATTTGTAATACCTCTCATCATCTTTATCCATCCAAGCCATATCTTCAACATCTTCATCCTCAGTTTGATGCTTTAAACGATTCAACTCCTCTATAGAAATTTGTAAAACCGGCAAAGTAGATCGACCTAATACAATACAGTCCAAGAGTCGTGAAACTTCAAAAGAAATCCCAGCTGGTTCAATAATTCTCGGTTTAGAATAAAATCCATTGATAGCCAGAGCTGATTCCATATTTTAGCTAGAAAAATAACTAGGTGGTATTTTGGAACTTATGTACTTCGGACCCTCCCCCCCCAAAATTTGGGAGGGGCCGAACTGCACTGATTAGTGCACTTCGGACCCCCCAAAATTCGCATAAATCAAACATTTTGGGGAGGGGGGGGGCCGAACTGCACTGATCAGTGCACTTCGGACCTCCCAATTTTTGGGGGTCCGAAGTGCATAAGTTCCTTTGGAAATTTATGCACTTCGGTTAGCGAAAAAAATTATTTCTAAAAAGGACCTTTCTAGGCCTAATTTTATACAGGAAATCGATTGCGCGCATTATCGAAGCGTAAAAACGCTTCCTTAACCCCTGATTCAGGGAAAAAGTTCGTTTTTTGAACAAAAACTGCCATTTTCGATGTCTAGACGTCATTGGAATACTTGCGGACGGACATTTGCGGACGAAACGTTTGAAAAATTCAATTTGTTTAAAAATTCAAATTTTTGAACAAATTGAATTTTTCAAACTTTTCGTCCGCAAGTATCCCACCGCCGTTTTCATGTGTTTTTGGTTCCAAAACGAACTTTTTTCCCTGAATCAGGGTCAAGGAAGCGTTTTCACGATTCGATAATTTGCGCAATCTATTCCCCGCATAAAATTAGGCACTATAACTTTCGCCACAGCAACTTTCGCCACGTAACTTTCGCCACAACAACTTTCGCCAGATAACTGATTTGCAATAAATATGTATATAATGACACGAACGTGGTTGTGGCAAAAGTTGCTATGGAGAACATGAAACGTGGCGAAAGTTATAGTGCCTAAAATTAGGCCTAGTAAAGGTCCTTTTTAGAACAAATTTTCGAGAATACGCCATAAATGTTACGGCACTAGGAGTTACTCGCAACACGAGTGAAGTATAGATCCACTCTAAATGTTACGCCCTCTTTAAGCTTAGACCTAGGCTAAAAATGCTCATTTTTAAAGGGGGGGGGTGAGAATCGCGACTGCATCTCGAAAAAAAATTTTTTTTCTCAAAATTGGCTGATTTTTGGTACTCGGGGGTTTTCGGGCACGAGAAATCGATTGCGCGCATC
>JAQGCP010000647.1:0-15537 GCA_034699885.1 Acrobeloides thornei | reverse complement strand
ATTGCTACGATTGCCAGCTTTAAAATGACACCAAAATCATCGGAATTCGCCACGTCAATTTTGAATTATTTCAAAAAAAACTGTGCGCTCGTTCCTCAAAAAAGTGTACGGTGCATTCGTTCCTATTGCCCTGTTTTGACACTCATTCCGAAAATTACCTTGCGTTTCATCTACGATGACTACGATGATTATATATTACGAGAATTCTGATCTCTGATAATGTTTTTCTAGGTTTTATTCAAAGTGTTATTATTTCAGAACTGAACAGATCCTGTATCGAAACTGATATGATTTATAAACAAATCGACCAGGATTATGTTTCTAGCTTCGCTGAGAAACTCGTTGAGGTATTTTTACGAAGTCTAGACATATTTCTAATCTTCGTTTTTAGTTGTACATCGGTACTTCAACTATTATTTGCCTAATTTATGTTTCGGTAAGTATTTATAAAAACATTTCTCACTCACCAAATCTTTTTTTGGATTACAGCAGTAAAAAATCTTCGCCGATACTTTAAAGATTTTCGAAAGAAATCCTAGAAAAGAACCAGAATGTGCAGACAATTAAGCGAAAAGATTGTTTAATCTATAGGTGTATGAAGGAAGGCGAAAACTTGGATTTTGTATTGTTTAAAGATCATGAAGCTGTCAAGATTAATGTGAACGAATTGTTTGATGAATTGGATTCTTTTGATGAAAGCTGTAATTAAGTTATTATAAAAAGAGTCAATATTTTATTTGTTATGTTAAAAATTTTTAGTAAAATTCTTATAGAAAAACCTGTTAATGAACATACGACACAAATATATTAAAAAAACATAGAAAACCTGAAGAAATATAGAAAAAAATCTAGATAAATTCGAAAAATTTAAAAAATCGCGAAAATCTCAGAATCTTAAAAATCTAGAAATCCTAGAACATCGAACAGAAACTAGAAAATTTTAAAAATTTGAACATTCTTGTTCTTTGATCCCCAAAATGCCACCCACATAATATCCATACGTAAAATATAACAATCCTGTGATATCCCACATTCTAGCATGACGTCCTCGGCGTAAATCCTTTTGTTAAAATATTAGCACAATAGAAAAAATATGTGCCAATCATCCAGCTGATCATACAAAATTCCACAAATTGGTGTCAAAGTTCACACCTGTTGATCTCTAAAAATTCTTATAAAACAGAGCTAGAAGGCTTAAAGGGTATCAGAAAATTTCATTCATACCCTATAAATTATGAACCCTATTTCTTCTCTACTTTTTCTTATAGTCGCTTTTTATGTAGCAGCCGATTCTTTGTCGGATTCAGAAGATCTTGCGAATTTCCTTGGTCCTGCAAATGTCGCTCAAATTCCGACTGATATTTGGGAACAAATTAACAACGGATTGGAGAACTCAGATTTTGATCTGACTAACCCACTTTCGTTCTTAAATCAATCGAAGATTTTGGAAATCAAATTGGAGATCTTGGAGAAAATTTTCTGGTGGTTTTACCATCATCATGGGCATAAGACTACGCCAGGATGTCAAACTCCACCAACGCCTCCAACTCCACCGACACGTAGAACTCCACCAACACGTCGAACTCCACCAACACGTCGGACTCCTCCCACACCTCCAACGAAGAAAACTCCTCCAACACCGCCTACAAGACCAACACCGCCTACAAGGCCAACTCCCCCAACACCGCCTACAAGGCCAACTCCACCAACACCACCTACAAGGCCAACTCCCCCAACACCGCCTACAAGGCCAACTCCCCCAACACCGCCTACAAGGCCAACTCCCCCAACACGTTCAACGAGAATAACGACTAAATCAACAACAACTGCATTTGCTACCACAGAGGCAAGTATAACCAATATTACCATGGGAATCACTAATACTCCAGAAATTCTTACTTCCACTCAAGAAACTTCGAATTCTACTCCCGCAATCAATATTACCATGGGAATCACTACTACTCCAGAAATTCTTACAACCACTCAAGAAACTTCGGATTCTACTGCCACAATCAATATTACCATGGGAATGTCTAATATGCCAGAAATGCTTACAACCACTCAAGAAACTTCGGATTCTACTCCCACAATCAATATTACCATGGGAATGTCTAATATGCCAGAAATGCTTACAACCACTCAAGAAACTTCGAATTTTACTACCGATATTCCAAAAACTACAGGTAAATAGCTTATTTTGGGAGAGTGATATATGAAAAATTGTCTATATATGCCATAAAAATAATGTTTCTAAAAAATTCTTCATGCAAAATGGCATAGAAAACATGGGTCGATCATCCGATATGACTTAAGGGAAGTCAATAAAAAAATTTCAAAAATATGCTATTTTTAGGGGGTGTCCCATAATTTTGATACGTACTGTATACAGTCAAACCCCTTTAGGCTTAGCCTTTTTCGTAGGCATCCCTGGGTGGTCGTGTTGGTGGGGAAATCCTAGGGAGGGGGTCAGCTTAAAGGGGTTTACTGTACCTCGATTCTCTTAAAGATTCATTTTTTTTAGAAGCTAGTTGCACTAACTGTGCGCCTAATTTGAATGTAACGGCCGGTTCTGCTCCAATTAATCAAACCCAAGGTGTAGACCCCAATTCTGGATGTAGTACCATCACTTTCTCATGTAACAATCCGAATGGAGGTGCAGTTGGATTCGAGGTAATAAATAAATCTGTCTAATTTTGAGTTAAAATTTTCAAAAACTGCTTCTGCCTATTTTTTTAAATTTTCAGAGAAAATCAGAATTCAAATATCATTTTTTTCTTTTAGTACTTCTATAAGGGACAAGATCTTGGAACGACAATCCTAAACGGTACAATTACCAAAAGTGTGATTTGTAATACAGCGGGTGAATATTGGTTCACAGAAAATGGAATTATGAGATTTATAGATACGATCAATTGTCTTGTAGCATAATTGAGTATTAAAATCGATTTTTTTCCTTTAAATTTTGTTGTATGTTTATGGTTAATATGTAAAAAAATAAATTTTTGGCTTTCGCCTTTATTTTTCACATCAAGTTATTATTACACAAAATGAAGTGTCAGAGCTTTTTGAAATTCAATTAGCATAATAATAAATATAAAAACAAATATGAGATAGTGACTATTCATAAATTACGTTTCGAACCTGCAGGCCCAACGTTGCTTAACTTGCCAGATTGGATGAGCGGCTTCCTTGTCCACCTTGCCATCGACAGCGGACTTTTTTTTGATATTATGGGCGAAAACGCACTATATAGGTATACATAAAAAGCTCGGTAGCCTCTCGGAAGCAAGGCTTAGCTCGAGCGCCGGTCTCCAGATACTGTCGAAAAGAAAATGGACAACATAGTAATTTTCAATAATCAGAAACGTAATTTATGAGACATGATTGAAATAAAATCAAATTACAATACAAAAATTGAAAAATAGAACATAATACATAAATATGCCGATTTCATAAATACAACCAAGAAATAATTTATTATTTATCTGTTTCAATCGATCGTTCTTTACTCGGCTCTTTACTGGACTCTTTGCTTCCCTTCGCGGGTGTTCTCTCTTTTCCCTCTGCTGGAGTTCTTTCTCGGGGCTTGTTGGTGCTAGTACTAGTGCCTGGGGTGTCGGCTGGAGTTGTGGAAGAGGCCTTGAACGGCATCATTTGCACCAGACGATTCCAAACTTCATTGATCAGAACGGAATCATCGTAGATTTCTGAGCCTTCTTCATTATAGTCCTGAAAAAAATTTAGTGTTTAAAGGAGCAATTTTTGGGTCCATAAACGATTTTCGAGCTCAAAAATCGGTTTATTTAAAAAATTTATGCACCTGCGCATTTCGAACCATCAATTTAATGTCCTCAGTCAAATCTTCAACAGATAAATATTTTCCATCTCTGATGAATTTCTTGATTTTGGAGAGATCGATGGGTTTAGAGATGGTTTTATAGTAGAGTGGGAGCTCTTTTTTTGAAGGAAGCTGCATAAACATTTCACAGAGGATATTTCCATCACTAAAAAATTAAAATTTTTAGTTCAAAAGTTCAAAAAATATTATTGTGGATACAAGCTTGGATCTTAAAACTGACCTCTTCTTAAATTCTGACAGCTGTTTCCACATATTATTTAAATGGTCTTCGAGTTGTTGGTACCCTTCTCCACTGGAACGTTTTTTCTTTTTCTCAGAAGGCCCGTCATCATCATTTTCTTCTTCTTCGTCTTCATCAACTATAACTCGCTTCTTTCGGCCGCGTTTTCCTAAAATAAAAATTGAGAACTTATGAACTTCGGTCTCCCTCAAAATATTTGTATTTATGCGAATTTGGGGGGGGGCCGAACTGCATTAATCGGTGCAGTTCGACCCCTCCAAAGTCGTGCAGTACACTTGACATTATTTAAGAATAACCTTTCTAGGGGTAATTTTGGCTGAAAAATCCAAAAAACATACTCAAAAAATTTCGGAGCTAGTCCAGCTGGGGGGACCAAGTGACGTTCAAAAAAAATTATTCCGATTTTCTTCTAAAAACGACTTTTTAGGGTAATTTCTAGGCGAAAAATCGATTGCGCTCATTCCCGAAGCGTGAAAATGCTTTCTTGACCTTGATTCACACATTTATTTTCCTGAATCAAGGTCAAGGAAGCATGTTCACGCTTCGGGAATGAGAACAATCGATTTTTCGCCTACAAATTACCCTAAAAAGTCGGTTTTTAGAAGAAAATCGGAAAAGAATTTTTCGCGTTGAAACGCAGTTCTACCCTGATTTTCGGGGTCAAGCTTAATTTTTCATGCTCCGAAAATGCGCGCAATCGATTTTAGAAAAATTACCCTAAAAAGTCGATTTTTAGAAGAAAATCGGAAAAATTTTTTTGAACGTCACTTGGCCCCCCCCCCAGCCGGACTAGCTCCAAAATTTCCTTGACCGTGTTTTGGGCATTTTTTGACCTCAAAACCCATGTTATTTGAGTTTTGAGGTCAAATAATGCCCAAAACACGATCAAGAAAATTTTTTTTTTGGATTTTTCAGCCAAAATTATCCCTAGAAAGGTCATTCTTAAACAATTTTTCTTAAACAAATAACGTCTGCGAGCATAACAATTTTTGACATTTAACAGTTTTTTTGTTGACATGTAATATATATAAAATTTTATTAACACAATTATCATACCAGGAGTTTTATCCTTGCCTTTCTTGTTCTTCTTACGCTCATCCTCATCTTCGTCTCCTGATTCTCCTAAATTTTGGCGGATCCATTCTTCGTCATCAATAAGATCCTGAAAAGAAAATTTAGACGAGTAAAAATATGGTGGTAAATTTTAAAATCGAAAAAAATTTAAAATGAAAAAAATCGATTTTTTACTCGTGTTTTAAAAAATTCCATTTTCTTTAAGCAATTTTTTTAACTTCAAATTTAAATGAAGGCTCTCCAGGTTCCTCCCCCAAATTACGACGCTGTTCATGTCCATACTTGTGAATAGTTGACTTTCTTTCTTGCCCTCCGTACGTCGCCAGATATTTTTTCAGCAAGATCTTTATCCGGAACCTCTTCTTCCTTAGCCTCAAACTTTCGACTTGCTTCTAATAAACTAGGTGGAATTTCATCCGCTTCAATCAGTCGTGGCTTTCGGCGGTACTCAGCGGCTTCTTGACGCCGGCGTTCAATATCCATATTCTAAAAATTTTTCTTAGAAGTCAAAAAAAAATTGAGCTATACTTGAAACATTTCAAATTCTTCCTCCGATCGAGCGATCATTTGATTGACAGCGTCGTCGTCTGGGATCTCATCTTCGTCATTATCTTCTTCCTTGGTGATAATTTCTTCCAAAATTCTGAAAAATGAAATTGTTTCAGAGACACTTTCTTGATAGTCGTAGTTCAGGCGACAAGTGTTAAACTATAGGTTACCAAGGAGGGGGTACAGTACCCCAAGCGGCGCTCTCGAGTGTATTTTCAGGATTTCCCGCGATTCCATTATCTCAGGATATACTGGGATACCCAAATTAAACGTTTTAAAAATTCGAGGGATACGCTCATAAAAATGATGTCAATCGTCTTCTCTCATCGTCCCCTACAACTTTTGTTTTAAGCAGTTTAAATCTAAACTGCAAAAATTGTCCGAATAGAAGCACATTACATTTTGTATACAATAAAAATTTGGACCCATTTTAGGTCCAAAAATAAATTTATGCACAAATCCTTTACCTCCGACGTTCTGCATCTGTAGTACGCTGATCAAATTTTCCGGCTTGAATAACTTTCTCGTCTATATTCAACTTGAAACGTGCAGCCGCCAAAATTTTCTCTTCAATCGAATTTACGGTAATCAAACGGAGCACTCGGACTTCTCGTTGTTGGCCAATACGATGGGCTCTGTCCTGGGCTTGCATGTCCTAAAAAATGACAATGTAGTAAAGAAAGAATTAATTTTTGAATCAATATATCTCCAACATGAGGCAAAAAAATTGGCTCCATCGATTTTTAAAGCCAATTTTAACATTAAAAAAATTTTTCCTTACCTGATGCGGATTCCAATCGGAGTCAAAGATAATAACAGTATCAGCCGCTTGTAAATTCAAGCCCAGACCACCAGCACGAGTAGACAACATGAAAATGAAAATATCTGAACCCGGTTCGTTAAAAGTATGCATGAGTTCAGCTCTTTTATCGGCATTCGTGCTACCATCAAGTCGTAGATATTTCCATTCTAAAACAATAGCTAATTTTTTACCAAAAAATTTTTTTTGAATATTTTTTACAAATTTGGGAGTATGTCGCAAACATCCACCTCTTGGATTTAGGTAAAATCGGTGTCAATCGACTCCACTCGACAGTAGAGTCGAAAAAATCAAAAAAAATTTCGGACAAACTTAGTGTGACTTTTGAGGGTAAAAATATATAAAATTTTATAATTATAACATTTTACTCAAATAATGTTATAATTACAACATTTTTTATTTTTCGGCAAGGTATCCACTTCCTCTAGTTTTATAAAAAATAAACTTGTTGTAATCGCTTTTTGCATCACCATTTTTGGTGCAATTTCCTACAACCCCGTTTCGCCGAGAGGGGGATTCACGAGCGCGGGATTAAGACGATTTTTTTGCTAAACATATCTTTTTAGACTCTAATCTTTCTATTAAAAAAAGGTTCCGTATCTTCTTTTCAATTTTAAGGACCGAAAACCCCAAAAAACGAGTGGACTTATATTTTGTGTATTGGCCCAAATTTGGATCAAAGAAATTATTTGGCTCTATGATGGGCACATTTTCCGGCTTCAAACATTTTAAACCAAAATTTGATTACCAAACATAAAATAGTAAAATTTGGAACCGGAATAGTTACGAGTAAACATGACTTACGCCTAAAGTAGAGATAGTCTTCCAAAATATGCATAAGTTCAGTAGATTGTGAGAAAATCAAAATTCTATGTCCATTTGCCTTTAATTTAGGCAAAATTCGATCCAATAATTCGAATTTTCCAGCCACGCGGTAAAGATCTTTTCTATAAAACAAAATGATTTATGCTTTTTTTATAGGAAAATGTAAATTTTGAAGGAGAAAAAATTTATTTTTGCTACAAAATTAATGCAAAAATTAATTCAATATTGAATTTAAAAAAGATATTTTGACATTTTTGGCATAAGTTTTTGATTTTTAAATCTGGTACACAATAAAACACAAACTCGTACCCGCCAACAACATCCATTTTCCAGAATGCTTTACATTCCTGTTCCACATTAACAAAAAGGAACGGATGATTACACAATTTTCTCAAGTGTGCCATAGTATTATTCAATGAAGTAGCGGCTTCTTTGCGCTTGCTGTCCAATAGGAGACCTTTTTCCATGTGCTTATACAAAATTTTCTGGAGAGCACTCTGTTCGCACTTTATTACATATTCGGTTTTTTCGGGCAGCTCCGATTCGACTTCTTTCTTAAGACGACGTAAGAGGAAAGGTCGAAGAACTTTGTGTAGACGACGGATAATAAGCATGGTTTCTTCTTGGTTGAGTTCGACTTTTTCTCCGGTGGTTGCAAATGGAGCATTAAACCTGAAACAAACTTTTTTATCTTAAAATTAGACTTAAAAAATCATTTTTTGTCACAAAATGAGTATCTAAGCCTATGCTACACGGGTCTAGGAAAAGTGACAAGACCATTAGGAAGGGGGTCCGTTTCAGATGTGGGCCCCAAAACATAAGAGTACCCTCTTGATTTTTTAAAATTTTTTGTCCAAAATTTGTTTTCCATTTTCTTCAGAAAATTTTCGATTTCGGGGGGCCAACCCCACTTAGATACGCTATTGCTCATGTCGAAAAACCCCTGGGTACAAAAAATCATAAGATTTGGAATTGTTTTTAGTGAAAATACGAGTTTTTTACCCCAGGAAACAAAGGGGTAAAAAACTCGAATTTTCAAAATTCTTTCCAATCGGTTGAATTTTTGTACCCAGAGGTTTTTCGACATGGAGAACACGGATTCAAACGAATTTATTGGCTTTGACCACAGGATTTGGAGAAAATCGATCGGTGTCAATTTTCCGCTTTTTTGGCACCATTTTTCCTAGAGCCTGCTACACAATTCCATTTTTATATGCACGTACCATTGGTCAAAAGTTCCACAAGAACTGAAAATTGATGGTAGTAAAAAATTCAAAAGAGCCCATAATTCTGGCAGCTTATTTTGAAGTGGTGTACCAGTCAATAAAATTCGGTGTTGGGCATGGAAAAATGCATTCAAAGTTATAGTTAGCTTGCAATTATGGTTTTTCATACGATGACCTTCATCAATAATCATGTACTTCCAGCGAATCTGAAAAAAGCAAAATTAAAAAAATGCAAATATTACGCGTTAAAAATTCAATTTTAAATTTTCCAGTGTCCAAAATTTGCATAAATTTTAAAATTCAACAAAAAGTAAATTGTTTAACCGACTCACCTTGCCAAGAACACTTTTTTCTCGCATAACATAATCATAAGTAGTCAACAACACATTAAAAGCACCTCTTTTAACTTGCATGTCCAACCGTTTTCGCATATCCTTTGTGCCTTAAATCAAAATTTTACAGAAAAATAGAAACTTCTAAATGTCGACTTTCAGCCGGAAAATATGCGAAGTTTATGCTGAATAATGCACTTCAAAAAGCTGTTCATCAATGAAAGCGTACTGATGCACTAGCGGCGTTAAGCTCCACTTGTAGATCGATACGCTTTCATTGTTGATAAATTTTTGAATGCGTAAAACAAACGTCATGCAGTATGTTAAACGCCCGAATTTTCATTTTTTTCAACTAAAATATCCAAAATCTTAGGGACTGTCATGGGTTAATAGGGGTAATCAACTCATGGATATAGGTCGGAGAGTTCCGGACCGCCATTTTTCCTAATAATCCCCCAAAGTAATAAATTTTTTAAATAAAAGGATCAATAAAAAATAACACAATAAGCAATAAAACAGCCATTTTTTGATACCTTTATAAATGATTTTTACAATATGCGGTGCCCATTTGTCAAATTCCAAGACCCAGTTCGAAATCGTCGATAGTGGAACTACAATTAAATATGGTCCATTCACTTTTTTGACTTCCATGAGATAAGTTATAAGACCAACAGTTTGGATGGTTTTTCCCAAGCCCATTTCATCAGCAAGAATACCATTTAGGTTATTATTATAGAGCGAGACCATCCATTCCAGACCTTTGAGCTAAAAATAGGTTGGTAAAAAGTATGTAAAGATTAAAAAATTTAAGAACAATAAATAAAGTCCACAAAAAACATCCAAAAAATTTTGAGACAATATAAAATTGTCGCAATTTTTGGTGTATTTCATCAAAAATGATGAAGAACACCATTTTGGTGTCCGGGGTTGTTTTCAATTTATTTTTTTTGCTCCTATATTTTTTAAACTCCTTAGAGCTCACTTGATAAGGTTTCAAATTAAGATTTGGGTCTCCACCACCCAATGTCGAGTGTTGTTTGACAATCTTCTCTTTGATCCTGTGTGCTGTCGCATAATAACTTTCCAATTGATTCTTAGTTTTCGTATCATATTCGTCTTCTTCGTTACGAGCCTTTTCAATAATCATCTTATTCTTTTGCTCCTCATCCATGCCTAAAATAGGCCAATTTAGTTCCAAAATTAAATTGACTCAAAATTAGATAACCTCCGAAATTTTTATTACGATCAAGAGATGTTCACGGTTTTTTGGAAAACCAATTTCACGATATTTTATAAGTCAAAAACGTTTTAAAAATAAATTCTACACTAATAAAAAGTAGTACCAGAAGCTGAGAGCTCCGCGCTCGGGAAAGGGTGACTCAAAGCGGAATCAAGTACCGTATATACTAAGCTTGATACACATTACACGCATAGATAAGCAAGGGGTGGTACTGTACCCTCTCAATTCGTAGTATCAGGGAAAAAATTAAAGGACCAATTCGTATTTGGGTGGCTAAAATGCCATGTACGGGATCCCTTATGACCTGTGAACATCCCTACTATAATCCATAGAATTTACCAAATTCGATTAATAATTTAATAAATATCAACATGTGCATAAACAAATTTCATCAATAACAAATAAGTACCTTCATATTCATCCTCTTTCGGCTCAGGAAGCCGTCTTTGCAAGTAATCATCATCGTTGTCATCCTCAGAATCCGATGCAGCATCTCTCGAAATCACTTCAAAACCTGGATGTGCATCCAACCAGGCATCAATTTCATCGGCTTTCGGGGCTTCTTCACCCTTGATAATTTCTCCAGTTGTAGTGTTTCGTACAATTACGTGAATTTCACCTAAAAATCAATTTTAAAATTAATTATGGAGCTCAAAAATCTGAAAGTGATAGATTTGGAGCTCAAAAATTATTGAAGAATAAATTTTTAATCCCACAAATCTGTAGTTAGTTAATTTGAGCTAAAAATCAGTATGGAATCGATTTTTAAGGTTAAAAATCTGATATTTTTTAGTTTTTTAGCTCAAACTGTAGAAAACTGTCTAATTTTGAATACAATGAATTAAAAATCGATTTATAGATAAAAAATAGTGGCATAATTAGCCCCTTTCGACGGACCTAGCAATTTTTAAAGAAGGGGGTCGAAAAAATCCCCTTGGTCTCCCAAGGCGATTTTTCTCTGAAAATAGCTAAGTCCCCTCTTATGTTGTTTTTCTAAAAACTTTTTTTAAATCTTGACGTTTTAGCAAAAAAACAGCGCCACAAGCGCAAAATCTTTACGAAAATGGCCTTTTTAAAGATGAAAATGCTGAGAAAATTATGCTATTTGTTAAAAAATTGAAATTTTTGGAAAATTTAGGTAAAAAATCATAATGGAGGAACATGATGTATTTTGAAATTTTTAGACAAAAACATAGAGAGGGACCATTACGCTTTTTTTGGCTGTTGGCCGATGACAAACCTAGCACGTGCCAAAACATAGTTACTCCACTGATCAAAATCGATTTTTGGCAACTAAAAATTACTTGAATCGTCACCGTCTTGAAAAGCTTGTTTCAACGCCTGTTTTTCATCTTTTTTCTCTTGCTGCTTTTTCATTTTCTCTTTAGCTTGATGCTGTTTAACCAGCCCAGTAAGACTAGCCACATATTCATCTGTTTGTTGGAGCAAGAACACCAGACGCTTGTCTTTTTTCTCATCAAGAAGCAGTCGGTAGCCTTCTTCGTCTTCCTGCATGAGTTTTTGAAGACGTTCACGTTCTTTCTGTTGCTCTTTGCGCTTCCGCTCACGTTCACTATTGGCATGGTAGCTGAGGACCGCTTTTTTGACCTTGGATTGCTTGACTTGGATATTTCTGTGGAATTCTTTGAAATCTCGGCCGTGTTGTAGAATGGCCTAAAAATAAGAAAATTCAACTCAAACATGGAAAAAGTTTTTTTGCTATACAAAATGTACTCAAAATTAAATTAGCACGATAAAAATCTTTTTAAAAGTATTAATTACCTGGAGCAGTTCCATATGCCGTTGACGGCGCATTCTTTCTTGTTCCATCTTTTGCTGTCGTTCCAATTTCTCCGTCACTCTGGCCTCTCTCAACGACTGCCTCTTGGTCCTCCTATAAGCATATGGGTTCAACGCCGTTTCTATCGTGGTATCTCTTTTCAAATAACCCAAAACTTCATTCCGCACATGAGTTTGCAAATTCAGTAACCGCAATGCTCTCAGTTCAATCTCCGCTTTGACTCTCAAATGCTCTGGTACATTAGCCGGAAAATTTTTCTCCAACTCGGCGATTCTCAAGCCAATCCGATTTTGGATTCGATTTTCTCGTTCACGCAAAATCACTTGTGGATCGATTCCTGGAGGTGGCGATAAAGTGGTGACTCGTTTAGCTTGTTGTTGGTGCAGAGCAAAGACTTTCATCAGATCATAAGGAAGTTTTTCGCCGGACTCGATTTCCATAGGATATTCGTAAGAGAGAGGTAAAAGTCCTTCCTTTTTTTGAGTTGCCTTGTAAAGTAAATGCTTCGGAACTGGTGCATTTCGAGCAATTAGCTTATAAGCTTCGATCTGGGATTTCAGTTGTTCCATCTGAGTATCCGATAGCTTGGATTGATCCTGAGATGGTGATGTTTGGGGTTCCACAATTGTAGGTCGTTCACTACCTAAAAAACGGTATAAATTTGCAGAAAATACTTTTTCCCAACCTGTTAGCTGGCTTCGCAAAACTCCCAAATTCGCATATCGAGGATCATTCGTTAGCTGTTGCTCTTCAATAGCAGCCATAGTATTTTCAATTTTAGCAATATAGACTTGTTGATTAGGAATAGAGGCATGCGTTTGAATAGGTGGAGGGGCCGTCATATAACCTCCAGCTGCAGTTGAAGGTTCCATTTCTAGCCTTAAAAAAGGTAATTTAGTCGAAAGTTGTATTTTTTTAATGCAAAAAGGGAATAAAAACGCAATAGATTTTTTAAAGAGGACTTGTTAGGTTTAAAAATCAATTTAGTAGTAAAGCACTTATTATACTTTTCCGCGGTTTCTTAACTGAACGATTTATCGCGTTAGAGGATTGATGACATGATTTTGGTACCAGGTGAAAGTTCATCGAGCGACTTGCGAATGGAAAAAACTTTGTTCGAAACGGATGCAAAAAACTAAAGATTTGGGCGTTCAAAGTTTTCCGCGCGGAAAAACTTTGAACGCCCAAATCTTGGGTTTTTTGCATCCTTTTCGGACAAATTTTTTTCCATTCGCAGGGGCGCTCGATGAACTTTCACCTGGTACCAAAATCATGTCATCAATCCTTCTCTAACGCGATAAATCGTTAAGAAACCGCGGAATTTTTCCGCGAAAAAGTATAACAAGCGCTTAACGATTTTGTTCATAGACGCCACGGTCGTCAAAATGATGATTCCAGGAAATTTTCATAGCGTGAAATTAAGCTCGGATTCTTGTTTTCGCTCGAAAAAATACCCTATAATCTTTGAAATTGGAATTTTTGAAGCGATAAAAATTGATTTTTTTTCAAAAATCCCCCATTTAGTACTATTTTTGACCACCGTACGCTACTATTTCGTAATTATCGATTTTTTATAGAAAATCGTTTTTAGCACAACATAAGAAACAAAAATTCGCACAAACGTTATCGGACACAATTCAAAAACTATTTCAGCCGGGAAAACTTCTCAAATAATTTAAACAAAAACTTTTATATGTTAATCAACCAACAAGAAGATAGTCGAGTCCTGGCGAAATGACACAAAGAGGAATCGGAACATGCTGGCTAGTCGGTTCTTCTTTCGACACTTTCATAGCGTTGCTGACTGGCAGCGCTACCAATCGATTTGAAAACCAACAGATTACTATATACCACATGAGAATCATACAATTTTGGCGTTCGAAAAGCGGGAAATTTGAAAATATAGCGAGCGGCCAAAATGTTTAAATTGACCTTGGCCGGCCGTTGGCTGGTTTACTGCTATCTTCAACAGAATATCTTCGTTTGAAAAAATGTTTTAATGCCTGTGATTATTGAGCGCACAAAAATTGTTGCTCTTGTCAATTTTATTTTTAAACACGAGTTTGTTTGTAAAAATTTTTAAAAAAGGAAAAATTTTGATGCTTCGTGGTAAAAAATATTGGTCACCACCTTCTTTTTTGTGTTTTAATAGCGCTGTTTGCTGCTATTCAATTCTGAAAGTGAGGGAATGCTGCTGCGTAATCTGCACTGCGCGTTACAGGAACAGACCCCTGCCCCTTGATGTCGAACTTGTTTAAAATAGAAATTCCTGACGTTAATTTTTGAGCGCCGTACTGACGTTAAGCGAAAATATCGTTGCATTCGCGATTTTAAAAATAAAATCAAAATCCCCCAACCCCGCGGCAGAACGCTGGCGTAATGAGGGTCACTACAAATAGTCTCGACGGCGTCGAAATTGGTTTTCGTCTCGGCACTGTTGAGACGGTTGACAATCATCGAGACAATTTATACGCATCTCGACGCCGTCGAGACTATTTGTACTCATTTGTGGCGACCCTGATGAAAATAAAATTTTGAAATAAGCGTTTTCATTTAAAATTTTGTTTACATGTTTAAAAAAACATCAACTTTTCAATGTATATTTTTAACTTATAGCAGTAATTATGTTCCGATCTATAAGCCGTATTACATTTGCTCCCATGGTTAATTCGGCTAAGCCGAACTATTTTTTGTTTATTGGAACTTCAAAATTTTCAACAGGTATTCTTTTTGGGGATTAGACATTTCACCAAAAGATTTTATCTCTATAAACGATTTTATCTCTCACGAATTTGTAATGCACTCATGCATTTCTATCGCGATAAATGTTTAAAAAATTTTTGATGAAATATCTAACTTTGAATTTGGTGAAATGTCTAATCCCCTTTTTGAAATTTATAAATGTTCTTTTTGAAGTTTATTATATCAGATTTCTCAAAAATTTTCATTTCTTGCTTTTTCTTATCATTGTTTATCGGGTGATTTTGCACTAAACTAGAATGATCTGATAAAAATTTTGGTGGCCAGTTGAAATTTTTTCTTCAAGCATTTTCTTTAAAATTACAATTTTGTTCAACAATGACTACCCCGTCAACAAAATCCGATATTTCTGAATTAGAAAATTCTCTCAAAAATTTACCAACACCTTCTTCAGCGGCGCTAGAAATGATCAAAGTGGAAAAGGTGGGCGAGAAGAAAAATGTTGGACTCATTACTTTGAATAGACCGAAAGCTTTGAATGCGTTGTGCAAGCAACTTATGGACGAAGTTAGTGGACTCTCAAAACTTTTTTTGGAATTTTGAGTTCAAAATTCGATATTATAGTGAATTTTGAGCTCTAAAATCTATTTTCTTTTTTAACGGCAAATTTTGTAGGTCAGCGAAACATTATTAAAACTCGATGAGGACTCATCCGTTGGTGCTATTGTTATAACTGGATCGGAAAAAGCGTTTGCTGGTAACTTTGTCGATCTCCTTGAAAAATTAATCATATTTTTTTAGCCGGTGCTGATATTAAGGAAATGCAAAATATGGAGTTTGCCAAGGTTTTTAATGGTGGCTTTCTCGAAA
>JAQGCP010000646.1:0-15538 GCA_034699885.1 Acrobeloides thornei | reverse complement strand
GGCTTCCTAATTCATATGAAATCTCGCATGCAATATGCATTTTTGATTATAAATTTTGACTTTTTCTGTAAAAATGTTTTTGTTTGTAAAAACATTTTTTCTAACTCCCCTTTCCGAGATGTAACAAGTCGGGAAAAGCCCGAATTCGTGTTCCTCGATGCGAAAAACTCCTATATATGTGATTTTGGCTAAAAAACCGGCAGGCTTCACTTTTTGTGTACTTGGATCACATGTGAAGTAAACAATGGAAGTGTAACAATATTTTCAGAATATGTCGATGCGATGGAGCTAACAATTGTTGTCACTCCCGATATTGTGTTTAATTATGAACCATGGAAGTTTTTTGAATTTGAATCAACTACGAAAGTGTGTATTCGCAGCCGTCTTGAATTCTTGGGTCCTGAAGAATTTCCAATCAATTCTTTCAAAGATCTCATTTCTGGCAGCATTGTTCACTTACCAAAATTGGAATTTTTTCAAGTCAACTCTGACACCGCTATTCTCATCTTTGATTTGCTTGTTGAGGTTGGTTATTTGAGCACTTGTATGATAATAATATTCATTCAGGCATTTTCCAACTCTACACAGCCTCAAAAAGTCTCAACTACATTGCACATTGATAAAATCCCTGGGTATTTTGATATCGTCGGTTATGAAGAAGGTTTCGAGATTGTGCGTGAAGAGTTTTCCAAAAATCGACCGATTACCACTGAATACCGTTATAAGCATCCTAAGTTGAAGTGGACCTTAGAATTGAACAGCAGTAAAGAATACTTCTTCGGAAACAAATGTAATAATTGTGTGACGATTGAGATCTTGGAAAATTGATCAATTCATTTATTTATGTTGTTTATTTCGTTATCAAGCCTGTTTATTTCTGATATTCATTTTAATCTATATATTATTTGTATATTTACAAAAAATAT
Source organism: Acrobeloides thornei (assembly GCA_034699885.1). Classification (NCBI taxonomy): domain Eukaryota; kingdom Metazoa; phylum Nematoda; class Chromadorea; order Rhabditida; family Cephalobidae; genus Acrobeloides; species Acrobeloides thornei. The sequence goes on along the minus strand of JAQGCP010000646.1, from coordinate 14,612 downwards.
TCTATGTATATTTATTTTTTGACCAATAATTTTATGACATTCGATAAATTTGATAGTTTCATTCGTATTGCTTCAATTTTCAATTTAAAGGCGGGAACCATTATATACCGAAATTGCGTATTTCGTTAAAATGTTATAAATCGATCAAAATTTGACATGCGTATAGGTAAAATTTAACGGGGAATGGCCAAGCTATTTTTGCAAAATTTCCTATCCTAGGGGTCGAAAATTGAATTTTGTCGATTTTTATAAATGGTTCCTCTACTCTTTAAAGGGTTTAAACCCCTATTACGGCTGTTATTTGCCATTATTTGCCGGCAAATAATGGTAAATAATCGCTTTGATAAGTTCACTAAGCTTTTGTTCTTTGATAAGTTTGACAGAAAGTCAGACAACAAAGAAATTTTTTAAGCTAAAAAAATGTAACTTTAAAAAATAATTTTAATTAAATTTATTCAACTGAATTTCATAATTATTACTGACTTCATAATCACAAAAATAATTTACTTTTTAGCTAAAGAATTCGCTAAAAAATTTCTTTGTTATCTGGCTTTCGATCGAACTTATCAAAAAGCAAAAACTTAGTGAACTTATCAAAGTGATTATTTGCCAAAGCAAATATTATTTGCCGGCAATTGCCAGCTTAACAGGTGTACCCTCCATTCAGGGGGTCTTCTATAAAAAAATCGACTTCTATAGGCAAAATTCGGCCTAGCCCGATGGGTTTTGAGCAATAATTCATATTTTTGTTGAACACCGAAAAATAGCACCGCATTCAGACTCCCCGATACAAATTACATATTCTCGTTTGAATTGAAGATCCATCAAGCGTTTGGCGAAAACAGACCAACCCGCTTCATTAACTCCTAACCCGGCGGGTTAATCCGTTTCATCTAGTCCCATCTTGTGTATCATTTTTTCAAAAATTTATTCAAAAAAATATATAATCTACCCATATGACAAAGCAAAATATTTAAAAAACCAATCGCACAGAAAAATTTTCCATTCTTGTTGTTATGAAAATTCATGAAAAGTAGAGCATTTTTTGATTCTACACTAAATTCTGAATCGCTGCTACCGTCGTCGAGATAGAGATTGCATGTGAAGTTTCGTCGATGTAATCAACGAAAACAAGTACATCGATTTCACATCTCTGATTCGATACAAAGTTGTTTATTGAAACGATTTATCAAACATTACAAAATTCAAACTTCTGATCAATTTTGCGAAAAAGGCACAGTAGCGTAGCCAGGGAAGTGGGACGATCGCCCCCACCGCGACGAAGGAACATCAAATAGCGTGTACCCTAGGGTCTAACAACTTCCAAGTTGTTTTTTGTTTCTATTCAAAAAATTTTTTTATTTTTAAAAATGCTTATCAAAATCATGAAAAAATGGCAATTGGAAGTTGTTAGACCCTAATGTACCTCCCCCCCCAACAATTCAGACATTACTGTATAAACAAAAATGCTCCATCTTCATAAATTTTCATAATATCAACAAAAACGTCATTTTCCCGAATGAACTAGTCTTTAAAAAATAGGAAAATCGCAACAACTTGAATAAGTGGAAGAAGCAATATAAAAATATTTCAAGATGAAGCAACTTCAAACGGCGTGTACGTTCGCTTGTTGATCGACGTAAATAAAAGTGGTGCGTTCTGGCAACTCTTTGAGATTTTTAGCACCAACATAGTTGCAAATCCAACGAACGCCACCAAGGATTTCCTTTATCATGTTGTTCTCATCGCCTCTATAAAGGTGGTAGTGGCCTAAAATGGACGATTTTTTGTGGCGATTTTTTACACCATACTCGCAATAAGTCCTCCAATCGTAACAAAATCTGCACCACCAGCAAAAGCTTTAGCCACATCTTCGGAGTCTGTACACCCACCATCACTCATGATATGACCGCCGAGGCCATGTGCTGCATCCGCACATTCCATAACTGCGCTTAATTGAGTATAACGAATACCAACTTTCTTGCGGGCGATACACATGGGTCCTGGACCGACCTAAAAATTTTTACATACAGGGTGCCCCAAAAAAGTAGCATTTTTGCGATTCTTTCAAGTTTCTTAATTTTCACCAAAATAAAGGGGGTTCTATGCGAGCAATCGATAGAGCGCATTGCTGAACCTTGAAAACGCTTCCCTGTATTAGCCTATTTTCGATTCGATACACATATCTCCTCTTCCCTGAATCAGGGTCAGTGAAGCGTTTCCAAGGTACGGCAATCGATTCTTCGCATAGGAAAACATCCAATATTTTTTTGATGAGAATTGGAAAAATCGCGCAAAAATGCTTTTTTGGAGGCGGCATAAATAGAGAAAATTTTATACCTTAACAACATCCGCTCCATTCAAAATCAACTCCTCAACCATTTCTGCCGAGACAACATTTCCCGCAAAGATTGTATGCTTATCAAACTCTTCACGAACGTCGCGAACACAATCTACAAAATCTTCATCATGACCATCGGCCACATCCAAATAAATATAATCAACTTCTGGGATTTTGTTACAAATTTCGCGCAGTTTCACCAAATCTTGATCGGCCATTCCACTCGAGACAGCAATATTGTTCATTATCTAAAAAGTAAAAAAGGGGTGCCCCGAAGAAATGGCACTTTTGCGATTTTTTCAGGTTTTTTAATTTTCACCAAAGTAACCCTATAGTGGAGTTTTTCTATGCGAGGAATCGATTTAACGCATTTAGCCGAACCTTGTAAAATTTAGCCGAATCTTGTAAAAGCATCTCTGACCCTGATTCAGAGAATAGATGTGTGTGTTGAAGCGAAATAGGCTAATACAGGGTCAGGGAAACGTTTTCAAGGTTCGGCAATGAGCGCAATCGATTCCTCGCATAGAAAACCTCCGCTAGGATTATTTCGGTGAAAATTAAAAACTTGAAAAAATTGAACAAAAATCGCAAAAGTGCTATTTGGGGGGGGGGTATCCTGTGGCGTAGCCTCAGGGGGCAAGTGCCCCCCGTTCTTGGAAAAATTAAAAAATTTTCCTAAGGGTCCCTCCTTATGTTTTTCCGATTTAAAAAAATGACCTTTTCAATTTTTTCACTAAAAAACCGTCAAAAATGGCTATTTTTGCCCAAAAAATTTCACCAAAAAGTGACCTCCTTGGGGGTCTGGCTACGCCACTGTACCTTGCAAACAAGTTTTTCATACTTTTGGATCCTTTCCAATCTCGGAAACAAAATTTTCCCATTCATCGATAGTGTAATGTTTGTGTATGGTGGTGAATAAGCCATGACTAGCTAGAACTTTAGCCATCTCAAAAGTTCCGACTGCATCCATGTTTGACGCAACTATTGGGAGTCCGTTGTAGGTTTTCTTCGAATTTTTGAAGATGCATTCACGATTTAAGTCAACATCTCTGTGGATATTCGAACCTGTAGGGTCAAATATGACATCATGAAAATCAGGCTTTGGCTCGTTTATAATACGTGGCATTTTTGTAGCTTAAAATTAAATCGTTACAAAATCTAAATGAAAAATATATAATAACTCGAAATAAAACAATGAACAAAATTCTACTTTGCTATAGAAAAAAATTCGAAAAAATTTCTCTTGAGTGCCGAAGGCGCTCGGTCTCCCGGTTCGCGCAACTCTATTTTATAATTTCCAAGACTAACAATTTGAGATATAGCCAAATATCATTTTAAAATATGGTTGCATTTTTGAGATCAGTTGTTTTGAAAAAGTCTGTATATCGACACGAAAACATGACTTATTCTCATAAAGACCGATTGCATCGTATTCAACATACACTCTTACTCAATATTGAAAAAATTTTTATCGAAAACGAACGAAGAATGCAGAAATTAGATGTATTTTTTGGGCCGACAATACTTAACAACCCTTTTATCAAAAAAGGTGGAAAAAACCGAACAAAGTCGAAAAAGACCGAGACGATTTTTATCGGTCTTCCCTACTCTAAATTTCTGAAGATTTGAAGCGCATGTTATCTCAAAGATTTTTTTAATATAAAAAATTGAAAAGTTAGCTAAAAACCGGCACTATGTCATCCTTTACCCTTATGATCGATCCTTACCGGTCTTTCCTTACGCGGACATTCCTTACCGGTCTATAGTCAGTTTCTCCATCACAGAAATATTTTCATGAAAAGTGATGTTCTACAAAGTTGATATTGCGATCACGGCAAACACCTTTGTAGAACATCACTTTTTGTGAAAAAATGTAGAATGGTCGGATAAGGGTTGCCCGGTAAGATCGTCCGTAGCGGTAAGGGTAAGGAATGACCTAGTGCCTAAAAACCAAAATGACGCGATCACTAACCAGCCGTAAAATTGCGAAAAGTGTGTACTGAACGTGGTGTTCAATTGATGCAAACAAAAAAAGTGCCGAAAAAAGTGACCAAAAAATCTTATTTCAAATTTCGCGCACTAAAAGATTGTTTTGAAAATGCGTTCACGTATGATATGCAGTCTGCTTTGTGAAGCGTTTTAATTTTGGTTTTGATTTTATCTAATGATAAGTTATTGTACAATGGTACCAAAGAAACCAACCTGAGGAGCTGAGCTAATTTTAGAATGTTTTAGATCTAACCGACTTTCGTTATTATCCTGGCCAGGAATGATATATAGACAAAAAATAAAGTAGGTTTTATCAGCTTAAAATATCTAACATCTGAGATCAAACAATCATATTCTTGATGCGGAATTTTGTCATATAAAGAATATTTTTGAATTAATTGGAAATTACAACCCCATAGCTGTGAAGATAGAGCAATTTTTCTCATTTTTGAGGTACCCAAAAATGCACTATTTTCGATCTAACTCCTACGTGCTTTTCGAGTACACCACGTTTCTTCTCCTATTATTTACTCCTAGTTAGTACCTACAATTTGAGCCGTCGTTCGCGGGAAAACCGGGATTACAAAAAATAGAAAAATGATCTCAAAATGGCTCGCACAAAAATTGAAAATTCTTTTCTAAGAGTTTCTTTTACGCAAATGGAACTTATTTTTGAGCATAATGCTCCTAGTTGGTTTTTGAAGCCGAAAAATCAATTCTAACTCTGATTCATGGCTCAAACTTTATATTAGAAGATAAAATTAGTGCTTTAGGTGATGTAGTATTTTAGGCACAACCTAAACTGTATAAACAAGAATTGCTGCAATTGATTTATTTAAAAAACCATTTATCAAAAAATCTACCAAAGTATATCTACTAAAAAGCGATTTCAAAAGTTTTGATTTTTAGATTAATTTTTGGCATATATAGCACTGGAATGCATCGCAATCTGAGTTCGACCATTTCCCAGTTGTTGCATTGAAAGTCGCACAAAGTTTGGTTGTATCGTTTGTGGGATATCCTAAAAGATTATTATCAAAACATTTGGCTCATACCAGTATTCCAATTAGTATAAGAGCTCGAAGCCCCGTTCGACCACACCCAACCGCTTTCATTGTTATACAGACCAATAGAAAATTGGCTACATCCAGCGGCCGATGCTCGTTCTAAAGATTTTTTAAAGTGATTTTCTGAGAATTTCGAATAATTTACGAATGATTTCCGAGTTTTCAATCGCGTTTTCAATGCTTAAAGAGCTTGAGCCGACTCCATATGTGGTACATTCGAAATTTGAAGAGAACCAAGGCAAAGTGAAGTTGGTGAAGAATTGGATGCATTTATTGGAAAACGTTGTTTCCTAGTACCAACCAGGAGGACATTGAGATGCTAAAAGATTCGATTTAATTAATGTCTTTCGTTTTGAAGGTCAATCTGTGAAAGGGTAGAATCGGTTTGGATAAGTTTGGAAATGAAGAATCAGTTTAGAGTGGATAGAACTAGACAACTAAATTCGGGTCAAATTTGACCATTTCTTGAATTAACACTAGAACTAATCTTATATATTAACAAGGTCAAATCTAAATATCTATCATACGGTCTATAGGTGGGCAAGGGGAGGGACTGTCCAAGCTAGAGGGGGGGGGGGCGGAAAGGACTATCTCATTTTTACGATTGTCCGAAGACCTTGCCCATCTATGATACGGCCAAAGACTATAAAAAACAGAAGATTTACTTTCATTTTCTCCAACCACGATGAAAAATTGACTGTATTCAGGCAGTACTATTGGCAAAGTTTTAACTACGCCATTAAGCTGAGCTTCAGGTTGGTGTTTTGTCCATTGGAGAATCTCTCCATTCAGAGTGCTGAGATTCGATCCCAAGTTTCCACTGTATGCTTCTTTAACAAGATAAAGTGTAACATTTCGATTAGAAAATTGAGGAAAATCGAGTGTATAAGACAAATTTCCAATGTTTATACCATAAACTACCACATCATTGGTGCTAAAGAGTCACATTAGCAGAGAAATCTCCTTTTCCCTACTTTGTACTCGATCCTGAATATAACCGCAAATTGCCATCATTCGGTTGAACGGTCACGTTATAAACTTGAGTGCTGACAAGTTTCTTGTGCAAGAAAATAAGCCAATAATCAGTTTTCGGCGTGTATGTCGAAGGCCAAACCAACCCAAATGATCCCGCAATAATGGATTGTCTTAACACCTTGTTCACTCCGTAAGTGGCTGATACTCCGATTTTAGCAAGCCACTGAAATCCATCAGCGTATGTTGAAGTGAGCGGAGCACAAGCGCACCAATCCGTGCCGGTTTCACTTAGCCACAAAAGACCACTGTAGTTTAAACTTCTCATTTGAACTACTTGGTTTTTGAAATTGTTCAAAATATTAGGGTCGGTATAATTAGCCACCACTGAGCCAGATCCGTCGATGGAGTATTGATGAAAAGTCAAGACATCGACGGCACTGGCACCGCCGGCGCTAAGGAAACTAAAGATTATTATGATATGTGCGAACTTGAATAAAATACCTTTGGTAATCCGAGATAAATGGTTAGGAGAGGGATGGCCCGATGATAATACTTTTATTATATGGACTATTATTTAACAGGGTGCGAAGAGCTTGATAACTATTGACGATTTGTTGATAGGTCAAAGTTGTGTTGAAGTTCTGCTTGTAAAGATCAGGCTCTTAAAAAGAGACATTTAAGACGAAAAAATGGAAAGCATTACCATTCCCAAGTTCAAAATCAAGTTGATAATCTTTGGAGGCAGCATAGTTGATGAGACTTTGGGCATTTGTGGAATTCCAGTCGGTGCCATTTCGTAAAAGTTGATTCAAATCGTAAATTAAATGCCAGCCAACTTGTTAAGCAAATCCAAAGATCGTATCTAATTGTGAAGCTAAAAGTGATCGAATTATTTCTTTGGCTTGCATTGATTTTATTGAATTTGGATTTTCATGCATAAACATTTTTGATTTTTGTGTATTTTCAAAAGGATTTTTAAAATTCTACCCGAAATTGCGTATTTCGTAGATGCAACGGTTGAGTTGTAACCGGTGGAATTAAGCACGAAATAAAGTGTATCAGCATCAGTTCCGCCAAATCGAAGAATTCCCGGTCCTAGAGCTCGGCTAAGCGGTACCATATCACTATAATGATCACCATTTTCTCAATGGCTTATAACTTTTACTTACTTAAAATGCAAATATTGCCACCAAGTTACAATTGACGAATCTATAGTAATTCCGAGAAATTGATCAGAAACCGTATGGATCGGTACTGCGGTGTTTACCGAAACGTTGACAGTTGACTCGATTATAAGGGTCGCTTCAAAAACAAGTGAAACAAGAAGAAATAGCTTCATTTCGAATGGTTTTCGAATGGAACCAATTATCCAATACCAGAGCTTATGCACTCGATGATTTGACTTCGATTATCCCAGGTATTTATATTAATTTCTCGGTGGACTACGATTCTGGAAATATCGTTGACTTTGAAGAGGATGTTCCAGATTTTACAAAATTTGAGTTCTATCAGTGAACTATGAAGTAGCGGATATTTATTATCCCGGGATTTCATGCAGCTGATTAAACGAATGGCCACATGACCCGAAAATTTATCCTTATTTAGAATTTGATGTAAAAAAAATAACGTTGCACTTGAAGAGAGTAAATTCGATTTGTTTCTTGTTAGTACATTTATTCGATAATTGAACAGTGAAGTTTCGGATGAATGTAGCTTATTGCATGGAGCGGAACATAGTCCACAGCACAGCTTGATTGTGTGCCGATTGAGTATAGGGATTGAATTTAGCTTTATTATGAATTTGATTTCCAGAAATAAATTTGCACTTTTGTAAAAATAGTTTTTTGCATTCTTCAAAATTTTATTCTATTTTAATTTTTTTATTTTGAAGCTTTTTTAGATAAAATGTTTATAAATAGAGTGAATATTATGATTATTGTCATTATTGCGGATGTATAGAGCTCAATAACGACATTTTGTGTTTCAAATTGACAGAAAATCGACCCTGAAACAATCGAATTATAATCGCTGTATTGATTAAGACACAGTCTCTGTAAGAATCACCCATTGGTCCAAGGATCGCGGGTGAAGGGTCAGGGATTTTTTTGTTCCCAATAAAATCAATAGGATATTGATCCCTGATCACGAAATAGAGAGAAAACAATTTTGAAACACCACTCCTGTGGATCTGGGGGTGGGGTGTCAAAAAATCAACTTTTCAGGATCGACTCCGATTCAAATAAAACCGACGCCAATCGATTCCTCGACCCCGATTTGTGAATAAAATGCCAAAAACAACGGTCGGCGACTTCATGAAGGTATTTTTATACTCGAAAAACCGATTTTTGACCCTAAAATTTTCACAAAAAATGCTCTATCTCCTAAACTATAAATTCTCTAATTTTTTGCACAAGCATAGATCTAAGCGAGCCTGATACGTAGGAAGCAAAAGCAAAAATTTTTGAGAGCCCCCACAAATACTTTTTTTGGCATGAACATAGGAGTACCCAATGTGGATTTTGCCAAAACATCCCTAAAACAATTTTTTCACCGGAAAATAACAACGGCAATCGATTCCTCGACCCCACTTACTACTTGAAAGTGCTGCCCGTTTTTAATATAGACTTCAAAAAGTCTTAGAAATAGGCAAAAACGGTTTTTTGACATATTTACCCATTTTAATGGGCATAGTCCTAAAACAATTTTTTCACCGGAAAATAACGACGGCAATCAATTCCTCTACCCCACTTTACTACTGGAAGGTGCTTTCCGTTTCTAATTTAGACTTCAAGAAGTCTTAGAAAAAACGGTTTTTTGGTTCCATCGACTCTACAATAGGCCGAGCTAGTACTCAACTTCAAACGAATGCCACCTTCAACTCGGGGTTGTTCATCTTCGACGTTGCGCATGTCCCCGAAGGACCAGGCACTTGGTCGGCAATCTGGACATCGGCATCGCCATGACCCTTCAATGGAGAAATCGACATCATGGAAGCCATATATACAATGACATACAATCAAGTCTCTATTCACACTGGCTATAGTTGTACCATGGTAAATGATCCGGGATACATCTATGGTCAATGGTACAGCACGACAGATTGCCACACGAATTGTAAGAACGAAAACTATATGTAGATACCGCTGGTGAAAATGGATGCCCAGTGCACTCACTCAATGGTACATTTGGAGCGCCTGTCAACCAAGCAGGCGGTGGAGTTTACGCGTTAGAATGGGACCGATCAAGATCGATTCGTGTTTGGAGTTTTGTACGATCCATTATTCTGACTGACATCTTTTAGAGAGGGGAACCAAGTTCACCAAGATTGGGAAAAGAATGAAGCAAGGATAATTTCCTACCGCAAATTTTGCATAAAATTTATCATATATCTAAGATTTTTCTTAGCCCAAACTTTTTCCTTCTCCAAATAAAACTATAAACGGATTTAACGAAATCGTTCCATCTTTTTATAAAAAATTGTAAACATTTTTTCTCTCCCTAAAACAAAATTTTTTAAATATTTAAAAATATTTGCTATATAAAAATGCATATTTATTAATAATTCTAATTTGATCATCGTACAAAACTCAAACCTTATAAAATGGAACATTGAGTTGAGCTTCTGTGTGATGATCAACATTCCTCATGTTTGAAGCTAACCCCTGTCTTTTGCTTTTTTCTGATTCTGATCTTCGCATGCATTTTTATATAGCAAATATTTAAAATTTTGTTTTAGGGAGAGAGAAAATAAATTTGGAGAGAAAAGAAATATTTTTAGCGAACAAATACGATCCAAAAAATGAGCACTTTTAAACACAACTAAACTTGTTTTTGCACAAGATTCATATTTAAAAAACATTTTTCTATTTACTCCTGCTGAGAAATGCTTGTTTTTAAGCTGAAAATGCTTAGAAAATTACAATTTTTGTAGAAAAAGAATGGAAAATTTTGGACCTTTTTGGTGAAAAAATAGGAAATTTTGGTCACTTTTGATAAAAATCATAATGGGGTACTATTATGATTTTTGAAAAAATTTTTCAAAAAATTTGGTAAAAAGGGGGATCATTAAGAAAAATTTTTAATTTTTCTAGGAATGGGGGGAAACCACCTCGGGTTCCCCCTCCCCAGCTACGCCACTGGGGGAACCCTTATGTTTTTGCCCAAATTTTGGAATTTTTTCGAACTGTTTTCAATAATGGCGAACATCTTTCACCCAATTTTGAATCAATTTGATCAAAAGGTAAGTAGATGAATGATTACAAAACAGTAGTTTTTATTCATTATGAAAAGTCCAAACTTAAAGAGAGAGTGACTTTCCTGTCTAGATCTCAAAAAAAATTTCTCAGATATTGTAAAATGGAACCGTATAGGGGTAATTTTATGCGAGAAATCGATTGAGCGCATCCCTTAAGTATGAAAATGCTTCCCTGACCATCATTCAGTGAAAATATTTGATTTTTTAGCCTGTTCTGTATGAAATATATAATTCTTGCATTTCTATTAGAAACTTGGACATGAGAGCAAAACTAGCTAGGTTTCATCCAAATCGGAAGGTGGTAAGCTTATCCGTTTCATTGTAAAATAAAAATTTAAATAAGCTGTAGAACACCTGCATATTTTGTAATTTACTAGGAAACGAATAGACCAATTTTCATGAATCCGAATATAATTTTAGATTCCATTTGGCTTCTGTGTAAAAGTATCGATTGCCTATATTAAATTTATTTTACGTAAAAACGTTATTCTAAAATAATCTCGGATCAAAATTAAATAAAAAATTTTAAAGAGGCGTTTATAGCCTATTCTCGAAAAATCGAAAAAAATTTTTTCGATTTTCTTCTAAAAATCGACGTAATTTCTAGGCGAAAAAAAGTAAAGAGTGTATGCTGAATACGACCCAATCGGTCTTTTTGAGAATAAGTCATGTTTTCGCGTCAATATACAGACTTTTTCAAAAAATGGGGCCTCAAAAATGACGATTTTCGATGTAATTTTTAGGGCCGATATTACTTATGAAACAATCCAATATTTTTAGAAATAACTGTTACTCCAACGCGTTCTTTGCAGGATCAAGTTCTCCCTATATATGGGCTCCGAATGGACTTAATGATCGTGCAAACAAAGGTATTGCTGTACTTTTGGCAGATCATAATCCAGACTATCCAAAATCTGACAAACAATGGGTTTCTGCAAATTCAAGTTGGCAGTTCCGAATAATTGTTTGTGAAAAACTTTCAAATGTTTAGGTTTAATGCAAAAAAGTATCTATATGATAAAAATTTATTTATACAAATAAAATCTATCACCTTATATAAAACGTGAGCGATATTCCACTTCATCCACTAGACAGTTCATCCACCAGGGACACTTCATCCACCAAGGACACTTCATCCACTGGACACTTCATTCACCAAGGACCACAAAAAATTACCAAGGTGTTCCTGGTGGTTGAAGTGTCCTCGGTGGATGAAGTGTCCTCGGTGGATGAAGAGTCCAGTGAATGAATTACCCATGGTGACCCTTATGTTTTTTGGAAAAAATCGGCTTTTTTGGGGAAGTGCCCTCTCCTATGAAAATTTATTTATTTAACAAGTTTTTGGTTTGGTATCTAAGGTGTTTTTCATCCAATTCGACAACAAATCTAAATGCTACGCCTAAAGTGATTGTTATTCAAATGTATAGTATTATTAGTACTATGTATTTTACTAACAGTACTATTCATTTGAATAACAATTACTTTAGGCGCGGCAGTTAGATTTGTTGTCGAATTGGATGAAAAGCACCTTCGATACCAAACCAAAAACTTATTAAATAAATAAGTTTTCATAGCCTTCTTATAAGCTGGTAAAAAGAGAAGAATTGCTGTTGGACAGGCTGTAATATATCCTTCCATACTCATAAATGCGAGCATTGAAACCATCGTAAAATAATCTTTAAAACCCACATAACTTACAAATAGGAAAAATAATGGCAGGGCAATAAATATTACCGAAAATACAGCATCCATAAACATCAATTTGAGCAATATTTTATAAACCAATTTTACTTGATCCGATAAGTTGTAGTTAAAAAATAAGATGAATGATTTAACTAGAACGATAAGGCATATGATCCCACATATCAGGAAATAGGAAATAGCAACAACTATAGAAATTGGGGAAAGCCCATTTTGGAATATTATTACTTGCCGACCTTGTAGAATAACAGAAAGATTTTCCAAAAATTTTTCTCTAGCTGGCTGATTTGCTTGCTCAAGATTTAGCGAGATAAAGTCGAAAAGTAGTGGAGAAAATATTCCAACGCAGACAAGGAAAACTGAGAAAAAATGCCAGGGAATGTATTTTGGAGACTCCACAAATTCTCGTATTTTTCCCACATGCCCTCCCACTTGAACTTGTATATAACAATGGATGGCTGCGAGTATGATTACATACAAAATTCCAACGATCATAAACAAGCCAACAACGGCAAGAAGACCATAAAAAGATAATTGTAGATTGAGCCCCAAGAAGTAGATATCTTTTAGGAATGAAAAAATCGTATCCGATAATAAGATGGCAAAAGTTGGTTCGAGAATCAACGATGGGGTAATAATCCCGCAGCCAATTCCCATAAAGTAATTTATGGTGGTAAAAGCTAGTAGAAACCATTTTAAAGACTTCATTTCACGATAGCATTTCATAAAAATATACAAGAAGATAATGTAAGAGATAGTATGGATAACGATAAATGTTATAGATAGGAATTGATAAAATTCCTCCAATATATTAGAGAAAATTAACATAGCCTCGTCAAATCGATAGATTTGTTATGCGTAGAGCCAGTTTCGTTATAAGTTTTACGTTGAAGCGGTATTATTCACCTGTTTATTCGGAGAACAAAATTTATTTCATTTTTTTGCTCTTGGTAGGCGCATGTGTTTCAAAGCACAAATATAGCGTAAAAGTTTGAAGATTGGCATAAAGCTTGAATAACTCTAAATGATGCTAAGCTTTGACTCCATTCTTTCGTAGAAGATAGAACAGAGAAGGTCTAAAAACTGAATCTCATACAACGTGTCTTTTAAAAGTGATGAGAAATAAAATTATCAAAATTGAGACCAATTTTTTGGGCAAAAACCAAGCGACAGATGAAGACCAACTCAAGGCTCTACTCGAGGACGACGCCCGTCAAACGGTGCGGGAACTTGCAGAACAACTCGGCTGCGGCATTGCCACCGTTTCTCGCCACTTGGAAAAGCTCGGATATGTCCAAAAGTTGGGTGTTTGGTTACCCTATGACTTGACCCAAAACAACAAAAATCTTCGTGCCGCTATATGCGCCGGTTTACTCCAAAGGCACAGGGAAGCAAGGCGTCAACACCGACCATTTCTATCGTTAATTATCACGGGCGCTGAAAAATGGTGTTTATACGTAACTTACAACGAAACTGGCGCGAAATGCCTGATCATCAATATGATCTGTGTATTGAAACAATGTATCAAATTCAATCGATTTCTATTTATTTTTTGTTGCCAATCAATTGTACTCACGAAGAGCTATCCAACGAGTGTTCGATGTCCATATTTGAGCAAACATCATCCTTTAACAGGAACAAATTTTCATTCAAGATTAATATATATAATTTGTACTGAATCTGCACAATGGTATACGATTTTCCGCAAATTCAATTAAAAACTTTGAGTTCTGCAAAAATTTCATTTTGATTGCACTAGCGGAGTGTAGCGACAGTACTTTGAGTTTTACTAATGCGTAGTCTATTTTCATTCGCCTATGTGGGATGGAACAACTCTAATGTAGTTTGTGTAAGATTAAGGTTAGCCATTTTTAGCGGCAACAGCTGAAATTTTAAGTTTGAAATCTATGGTTCGTCATATAGAGGAAATTAATTGCTCTTGTTTGTTAATAATAGAAAAAAATTAGAACACATGATCACTGTTATTAAAGGATGGATGCATTTTGCGACCATTTGGGAGAGAGAAAAAATTTTCTCGTAAAAATGACTCTTTTGTGAGTAATTTGATGCGAGAAAGCGATTACGCGCACTCCCGAAGCGTAAAAACGCCATTTTGACCAAGTTTTCGTGAAAATTGCCTATTTTTTGTGACTAAAAAAGCAAAAAAATAGGCAATTTTTCACGAAAACTTGGTCAAGATGGAGTTTTTACGCTTCGGGAGTGCGCGCAATCGATTTCTCGCATCAAATTACCCCCAATAGGGTCATTTTTACGAAAAAAATTT
>JAQGCP010000645.1:0-15540 GCA_034699885.1 Acrobeloides thornei | reverse complement strand
TGGGTTCTTAGGTAACTCGAAAATGTCACGAGTTTCTATTATTTTAACAGATGGTTTTGATTTTGATCAGATAGGAAGTGTTTTTTGTATTTTTTGGTTCACAAGGACACAAAATGAGGAAAAAGTGGACCAATGGTGCAGTTGTAAAGAGCGCTCCTTTGGATTCGAATCAGACATAGATTTTTTAATTGTCGTTCTGAACCCCATGTGAGTTCGATCCCGCGCTCCAAAAGTCTTTTTTTTGCAAAGGCTGAGCATGTTAGCCATGTGTCAAACCCCCAAAACCCCATGATATGGTACTCGTTTTGAAGCGTTCGGTGAACTGGATCGAATGGCGAAATTTTTTTTACACTGTGACTCTTGCCCGCATCTTTCGGCATTTTGTCGCGACTTGCACTATTGCTAAACTTGTATCCAATTATTTCCCATTTTGTGACACTGTGGGTTGTTTTTTTCTTATTTTTGGTGAGATTGAAAGTACCTTGTTCGGCGATATTGCACAATATCATGTGTTTTTTTTCACCATTTTCGTTTTGGGTACATTCAACGCGTGTACGTCAAACTGTGAAGTTTACTCTAGAAAAATCTATAAGACTAGAACTTTTTCAAAATGGCGCAATCGGTAGCGCAGTAGCCTTTCATTTTGGAAGGGCGGGTTCAATACACCGATGAATGCAAAACTTTTTTGCTTCTTGAAAATTTTTATCCAATCTTTCCTTTAAACTTTTTTTTAATCAATTTTGAGGACGTAAAAATTGAAAAAGTGAAAAATTTTCAGAAAAAATGCAAAAAAGTAACGCGTTTGAGTATCGAACCCGTTACTTCAAAATGCCGAGATCTATATCTAATTATTTCAAAAAACTTTTTTTGTCCGCTGATTCACCAATTGCGCCACGACAATCGATTCTTTGTTCTCTGCTGTGGTTATTTAAAAATCAAAATTTTGACTTTTGCAAAAATCTAAAAATAAATTTTTCTGGGTACTCAAGGTCGAGAAAATGAGCCATTTGTCTAGAGCACAAAAAACACTAAAAGATTAGCATATGTTTTTTCGTCTATCCTTCGAAAATCAACGTCCGAAAATTGTTTTTCGGATATTTTTCATGCTATATACTTATTACTCTTCAAGATTATTTTTTTGTTTTTCGTAATCTATTTCAATTTTGTTTAATTTTAAAAAATGAGAAAACAGCCAAAAAATTTCGAATTTTTGCATCAATACATAAATTTTATTGGTTCAGGGACGAATTTCCATTGCGTTTATGTTTTCGTTGTAATACACAGATTTCAAAAATCGCCAACTTCAAACGAGATTATCTCGGCAACAATAACGATTCAGAGGTTGCCGTAAAAACAAAAAATGCTCCATTTTTCATGAATCTTTCGAATACATTTTTCATGAACCTTTCGAATATGCAAATTTCAAAATTCGGGAACCCATCTTTTTGTAACCGTGAAATGGCAACAAAACATCCATTTTTTGGCTAAATTTGGTCAAAAGCATTTGTTTACAAAATTTCCTTTCTTAGCTCATAAAATCTCCACCCTATGGACATTTTGAGTGCCCATTGGCACGCTTATTTCAGCTTGATCGGTCTTGAATAGTCCAACCCCATGTAAAACAGAGCAGAAATTTCCGTCTGACTCAAAGCGAATTGTTTGCTTTATTTGCACGCCGTTGCCGGTTTCCATTTATGAAAATATTTCCACCAATTCTTCTCCTTCAACAACATTTTCTGTCCACCGGTTGTTGTGGTTTCTTCTTCCTTTCCTTCTACGCTCTTCTCGCACATATACAGCTTCCTTTGTGCATATCAAGTGAAGCTGTATATGTACGTATCTATATGTATATAGTAGTCTGTGTGCCGTCCCATTCGCCCTAGATGGAGCAAGAGGCGGTCAGTCTATCATTCTGGCAGAATATTTTTCATGCATGCTACGTATGCATGCTGGGGAATTTGTTTATCTCCTATGGAGTGGGAAAACCAATTTTTATTTTATTATCCATGTTCTTGAGTGTGAGGTTTTAGGATTTCTTCAAGATTTAAGGATTTCTTCTTGAGCGTTAAAGATTAACTTGAGCGATTATCCATTTATGAATGATGTGGTTAGACGTGGTTAAACACAAATTTTCAAAATCCGCATATTTCACGCCGAGTAGCACAATATCACATACTTTTATGATCAAGAACTGTTTATACTGCTACTTTTATTGTCGGCATGAAATATGCGAATTTTGTTCCACAAGGGACGAAGCACATAAGCTCTAATGTCACTTTATTTACAGAAAGATTCTGTTATGTTGTGTTGTATAACAGGGTTATGCGGTTGTGTACAACACAGTTTTTTTCTGTTGTGTTTACAAAAGAATGATTCTGTTGTAATCTGTTGTGTTAAGTAGAAATTTTTCCAAACCCCTCCCTAATCGAAATTTTCTAAAATTCCCTTCCCAAATCTGGACCAAAATTACAACGCTGCTTACCATTATCCCAAAATTTTATCTCCCTAATTTTTTCAATTTAGCACTTTTTACCGATCAAATTTTTCTTTATTAACTACTAACAAAAATTTTATGATGTCTTAAAATATTTCATGACGTGGTTAAACAAAATATGACTGAGGTTCTTAGGTCATGAACGTTTTATTATAGGGTAAAAAATTATAGCACCACTTTAGCGCTCTCGCGAGACACGTATGCCGATTAATAATTTTTGTCATGTTTTAAAATTTCCTTTTACCTAAGAAACTTTCAATTTGAGACAAAACTTTTAATTTTTTGATTTTCACAATTTGGTAAATTAAACAATATGAAAATTTTGGAAAATATTGAACGAGACCACCCACGTGAAAATTTTTTTGGAAATAACCCCTATAAGGGTAACATGCGGAAAATCCGAATTTGACATTTTCGAAGCGAAGAAACGCTTTCCTGATTCAGGGAAAGCGTATTGTGTATTGAAGCGAAAAGTCGCAAAAATGCGATTTTTGCCTAAAAGCGACCCCTTTTTGGGTAAAAATGTATGTTATTTTCTCGAATTTTCGTGTCGATATACAGCTTTTCTTGACTTCGAGGAATTTTATAAATGTCAAATTCGGATTCCTCGCACATTTTTACCCCAGGGCGTTTTTAGGCAAAAATCGCATTTTTCGTTTTCAATACACAATACGCCTTCTCTGAATCAGAGAAGCATTTTTTCGCTTCGAAAATGTTAAATTCGGGTCCAAAAGCTCGGTCATCCTATTCTTTGTTTTAACACACATAAATTGAAGAACATCAAATACAAAATTTTGTATTTGTTTTTCCCCTAAATTATTTTTTTTAAGACTTTGGGCTTAATCTTAATCCTCTAGCTTAACACCCACTGGCACAGATTTTCTATTGTTTTAAGCTATTTATAACAATTTTAATTTTGAGAAAAATTTATAGCGTGTTTTCAATTTTTAACTTTTGTTCATGTTAAGTCGAGAACTCTTTGAAAATTTATCGTGCCGCGAAAAAAAATTTCAGATTAGAATCAAATTCAAAACTTATCATAAGAAATATTTTTAGATCTTTCCTATCCAACCATGACAGCAGCGTCTAGGCTGCTGGCATTGTTTCTTGTTACGACCCTATATATTTTTGCTCAAGCAGCACATATAGAGGTAGGTTAAAAAAATTTATATTTTAATTATTCAACCTGACTTAGGCTTAGGCTTAGTCTTAAGTTTAGGTTTAGTCTTAGGCATAAACGTTGAAAACGAGAGGTTTCTGTGCTACCGACTGCGCCAACAACCAATTTTGCAATTTTTATTTTTGTCCGCCCTGCCGAAAATTCCAAAATTTTCTACAAAAAATGTTCCTTGTCCACAGCAATCAAGTTGATTGCTTCGAGGGCCTTCCGCATTTTCCAGGCTTCAGATTTCCGGGTGTTGCGTTAAGCGTATCCGGCTAACATCCTTCAATTATTCCGCACAATTAAGCCGGACTTGCCAAATGGGATAGTGTTCGTCAGCGGAGAGGACATTTTGAGACAGATTTATTGGGAACAACGGCAATGAATCGTGATCGAAACACGGGTGTAAATTCTTGGAAATCAAAGGGAAAGGTCAATTTTGCGGAAGAGGGAAAATTTAAACAATTTTGAGCTGCCCTTATCCTAATCCCAAGTGTCGTAGCTAACTTTTTTACGACAAAGTATCACATAAAGGTGTGTAGGACTGAGGCCAAGACTGGCATAGGCCAGGCCGGCTTGGCCTGCCCACAGGCTACTTTTTTATGATCAGGAGATTTTTAATTGTAACTTTTCTACCATAAACAAGTTTTTTGGTATAGTAGTTTTTGATTTTTGGGAATTTTTCGTTATCTCCCAAGGACATCATAGTTTTTAGGGTGGTACGGGTGAATTAGGAACATGCCTTTTTTTGGCGGTCAAAATTCTTAGAAAACAACTTTCTCGTGTGATAAAACCTGAGTGTGCCAAAAAAGAATCACGTGAACAAAAATTTGGCAAACATTGAGGGGGTTAAAAAATGTCTAGAAAAAACTCGAATTTTACGGATTTTTCTGGTTTTTCGGAAAACTCGATTTAAGGATTTCTCAGAAAAAATTTTCGTTTTTCTAAAATCTTAGATTTTCATAACATTTTACAAACGATGAAAAAATTTAAACAAATTGGCTAAATTACCATTTTTTCTGCTTATAAGCTATTTTTATCCGCTGCCGTTTTATCCCAATTTAGTCAACTAATTATTGACATTCGAAGTCTTGTTTTGGCCGCTAGCCAATTCTAATTCCTGAACATTCCATTTATTTATTCACTCCAAAATACCACCCAAATGCCAAGTCACATAAGCATGAGAAAAAATACCCTAAAACTATACAACTTTTCTCAATATAACCCAAATATATCTGCCATAGGGTCAAATGTCGACATGTTTATTTATGCGATTATTTTTAGGAGGTGCGAGCAAATGTTGACGGTTCTTCTGAAAAGCGGAAACACGAGAACTTTGTGCCATTAGTGGCATTTAAATGCGGTTATCGTAACAAGTACATGAACGAGAGTGGTGACTGGGTGGACGACTCGAGCAACTATGCTCAGTGTTTGGAAGGAAAATACGATATTTTGAAGTATTGCAAGAGGGTTGGTTTTTCTATTTTTGACATTTGAAAAAATACACAAAAATAGTATAGACAATGGAACATATACAATATGATTAAATTCTATTCGAATTTTCATCAACAATTACTTTTTGGGGTAAAAATGTGCGGGGAAAGAAAAAGCGTTGTTTTAGACCAAATTATGTTATTTTCTCGAATACACAGCTTTCTTGAATTCGAGGAATTTTATAAATGTCAAATTCGAATTCCCCGTATGTTTTTATCCCTAGAGGGGTTATTTCCAAAAAATTTTTCACGTGGGTGCCCCTTATTGTGTAATAGCTCCACTTTGATCTATGTACCTTATACTTGTTTATGAATATTTTTTTCTTCACTCTCAAAACTTGTTTTTTCATGTTTCTTCTTGTACTACGACATCGTATGATACGTAGTTTACTAGTGTGCATAACACATCCGTCAATCAAAAATTCACATAAGCTAGTAGTGTAATTCCATTAGCGGACAACCTATTATATGGATTTGTCAATTGTCAATTCCCGAAATTTTGCGTTTTCTCTTGAATCCTAAGCTATTGTTTGCACTTTGTTTCAATATGCTGCTTATTGTTGTGGGTAGGATGGGGTTGAGTTTCCATTTCTATTCACTTTAAACAAGTGGTGCAGGTATTAATATTCCTGTCAAAAAAGAATAATAGGGAGACTGGGGAATTTTTCTATTGTTAAAGAGCAAGAAAAAATAGGAAAAGGTTATATTAGTAAAGGATATAGACACCTAGGTGGCACCAGAAAAAGTTGGATAGATGACTTCAGGCTGTACGAACTCCGAAATTTCGGGGAGAACTTTCGATCATAAGAGTTCCCCTTTAAGGATCTTTTTTGCTTTTTTAGAAAAAATTTTCTTCCTGTTTTTTAGAGATTTTTCTTCGAATTTACTCGACTAAATTTTTTTCTTGAATTTCAAAAAGTCGATCATTTTTCGAAGAAAACCCCAGAGATTTCAAATTTGAACATGTACAAATTAGACCATTTTTCATCCTCGCCAAGATACGCAAACAAAAAGAAAAAATCTCATCGGATTTTTTCTTATCATACACATGTTTGCAGCTGCTATAGCTTATAATGTCAGAAAAAAGGAGACACAAATTTTCCACTTGAAGTTTGGGAACAAAATTGCCGAAAAACAATTTTTGGGTCCAATGGCCGCTCGCTCTCCTAGTTTTTTCTTCATTTCAAAACAAGAGCCCTTAATCGCTCCGGTTGTGTAATAGGATGTGTACGAGCAACAACTTGCTTTGTTTTCTTTGTTCCTTTTACCGGAAGTTAAAACATTACTTCGTCGAAATTTCGAAAGGCCCCACAAAAAATTGTATTATTCATTTCAAAAAATTTTTATTGCTCATTGAAAATTCATCATAAATCACACCTGTACACCAAAATCGATATTTTTTATTCGTCATAAACCAGTTATTCATCACATCATCCGTGCAGGGCTAGGATGACAACCGATTTTAGGCCGTGCGCACCGTGTTGTTTCCGTTTGAATAGCCAACAGTCTGACTAATCTCATCTCACATTCGGCGGGTGGATGCTACTTTCATGAATGAAATGAATCGAATCGAATTTGTAAAAGCCATTGAAATTGGCCGAAAAATTTTGATGTGGATGTAGACACTGGGAAACAGCTGGTTTTTTGTTTTATCGTCGATATATTGAATTTTGATTTGGGGGGCACCCCTTGAAAATTCCATTGAAATCATATCTTTATATAGTTTTCTTGTTGTGTTTGAAACACGGACTTCTTCTACTCACTTCCACGACACCGCTTTTCTGCTGACCTTGATAAATAATTCATGTGTGCCCCGGTAATGCTTATAAGGCAGATTAGCATATTTGTATTATACGCCAAACTGACCAATATGAAGTGCTCAACATATACAACTTCCTCTAATTGAATCCAAGTTTTGTTCAATTCTCTTCTGCTAATAACATTTTTTATGCTTCAAAAATGGGACATGAAGTTTTTTCCCAGCTTCCTACTTCTCTCATGCTCCTTATACGATTAGTCATGCGAGCTGGAAGAGATGGAATGAAATTTCGGATTTTGTTATAGTTGGATGTAAAAAAAACATTTCTCTATCCACTCGAAATGAGGACGATCACATTCGTTCATGCATAGGGGAAACAGACAAGAAGATTTTCGAATGGAAAATAAAGTTTTGGCGTGTTTTAGAGATTGTAAAAGGAGATTTATGACAAATAGGATAAAAGTGGACAGAAATGACCAGACAACAAAAAACAATAAATTGGAGCAAGTCTAAAATTGTCAATTTATAATTAGTTGCGTGACAAAAAACTATTCCAAAAATGGAGCGATATTTTCAGGAGAGGGTGTTTTTACAACTATTTTTACTCGAAGAAAAATAAAATTTTGACCCCCAGGGATCGAACCCTGACCGTTTAAGATGAATTTTGCGCTTGCGCCCACGGTGTTGACCTTTGGCGATATATATTTTCACCACCAGCTGCTCCCAAATTGTATATAATTGTTTGTATACTTGAGCTAAAGAGAGAAATTAGCTTTTGTCCAAGCTAGATAAAGATTAATTGTTCAATCAGTTGCGTTGATACCACTTGTCCTCAACGAATGCTTATCTTTTCCTCAACATGAATAATGATTCAGGACATTAGCTGGACAAATTTATTCATCCGTTCGACAGGAAATTTGCAGGCTTAAAATAGCCAGGATTACAAAAGGCTATAAAAAAGTTATTGTTAAAGCGATTGGATTAACAAAGATATTTTTGGATTTAGATTAGGTTGTAAAAAATCATCACCCAAATCTATTGTAACATGTTTTTATTAGGATGAGGTATAAAAAATTTCTTTTATGTAGTTCTTTTACATTTTTCTTCTAGTGCTAAAGTCTATAAATCTTATAATCCTTTACTTCTTATAATCCTTTATTTTAGTCTTCAGTTATTTATAAATTAATTAAATGAACTCATGCGTCAATCAAAAACATATGACAGAAGGATAAAAAATATAACAAGACAAAAAATAATGATGAAAATAGCACCAAATTTTTCAAAAAAAAATTCCTGGCTACGCCACTGGATTATATAATAACACAACGATTCAAATTTTAGGTATATCCGGGTAAAGATATCACAAATATCGTCGAATATTCGCATGAATCTCAAATCGAGAAATGGTGCAAAGAAGATGGCACCAGTTGCAAACACATCTTTACAGTACGACCATACAGATGCATAGGTATGTAACTTCAAAAACCTTTACAACTGCAAAAAAAGTTTTCGATCAAAAATTTTTCCACTTTCTATATTCAACTTTTAGTCGGCGAGTTCGTCACCGAATCCCTCCAAGTCCCTAGCAAATGCCACTTTGGCCATGTTACCGGACGTACTTCTTGCAACGATTATAGCCACTGGAACCTCAAGGCTGAGTCTGAGTGCAAACAAAAAGTTGAAGATGGCAAAGCCATGAAATTGAGATCGTTCGCAATTTTGGAGCCTTGTGGATTGGACTTGTTCCGCGGTGTGGAATTCGTCTGCTGTCCTCCAGACTCAGAAAGCGAACATGACGAAAAGGTGGTTGACTTGGACAAAGATGTCGATGAAGACGAATATGATGACGATGATGAAGGTTAGATAATGGAGTGAAGACTCTGTAAATAAGGAACCCTTTTTAGATGATGAGGATGATAGTGACAAGAAAGAAGAGGAGGCTGTCGATCAGGATCCTTATTTCAAGGAAGACCCTAGTGGAAATGAGCATGAGCGTTTCAAAGATGCCGAAGAGAGGCTAGAAAAGAAACATCGCAAGAAGGTCACAAAGGTAAAATTTCAGTGCCTTTTGGGTAGGTGCTCCGACCCTTCTGCTTACGCCACTGTACCAGGCACATATGATCTTACTAGCTGAATCCCAAACCCACATATACACATTTTTAACCAAAAAAATTTTTTTAGGTCATTACCGAATGGAGTGAACTCTTCGAACGCTACAACAAAATGAAAGAAAAAGACCCCAAAGGAGCTGAAGAATACAAACGCGAGATGACCGCACGCTTCCGCAAAACCGTTGCAGCCCTTGAAGAAGAAAACAAGGAACAACGCAAACAAATCGAAACTGTCCACGACGAACGTGTTCAATCCGCATTGAACGAGAAGAAACGCCAAGCCACGCATGACTACCGCGCAGCTTTGGCCTTACACGTTGGAAACACCAACAACAAGCATAATGTGCTTAAGACGTTGAAGGCTTATATTAGGGCAGAAGAGAAGGACAGAATCCATATGTTGAACCGATTCAGACACTTACTGAGATCTGATCCAGAAGAAGCGACAGCGTTTGAGCCAGTTTTATTGCATCGTTTGAGATACATTGATTTGAGAATCAATGGAACGTTGGCTATGTTGAGAGATTTTCCGGAATTGGAAAAAGAAGTTCGGCCGATTGCTGGTAAGAATAAAATAAAAGTTCAATAATTACTCGAGAAACTTTAAAAATTGAAAAAAAAATTTCGTGAGGAGCAAAAAATGAACCAATTATTCTAACTCATACTTTTTAGTCGAATTCTGGTACGAATACCGCAAAGAAAACACTCCTGAAGTCAATGATGAAGAATTGACCTCTTTAGGAGATGAGGCCAAGAACGAGCGTCTTATCAAACTCTACAAAGATACCTATGAACGCTCGAAACCGGCCACAACCGAAAAACTCCCACCCAACCCTCCAACTACTACTTCTACAACCACCACCAAATCTAATAAGAAGCTTGTTGACCTCAAAGTAAGCACATACATATATTTTACTTTCTAACTCCGACCTTTTTAGGATATTCTCTCAGAAGATTCCGATGAAGACCAATTCGAAAGTGACGAAGACGATGACGACGACGATGATGACAAAACCGAAGAGAAGAAGTCAGAAAAAGAAGTGAAAGAAAAGGAGCCTCCAAAACCTGTGCTTCCAAGCAAGCCTGAGCCAAAGAGGATTAGTATCGATGTAATGAAAGATATCGTTGATGACGTCAAAAAGATCGAGATTGAAGCGAAGAAATTCGAGCAATCCAAGACTAATAAGGAAGAAAAGAAAAAGGAGGAATACGAAGATGATGACGACGATGATGATGACGATAGTGATGAAGATGATTTGAAGAAATTAGATAAGGATATCCATGTTGCTATCGAACCTATTGTTTCAGCACCGGTTCAGGTGCATGAAGAAATCTTCCCAGCGTATGCTAAACATTCTGCTTTGGTAGCTGATGGAGTAAGAAATAAAAAAGTTGATGCAAATTTCAATTTAACATTTTAGGCTGAACCACATGAACTCCATACCCTTACATCGATTACTGGAGGACATACCGTCCTGGTTATGGCTCTAGTAGCTTGTGTGGGTCTCACGATGATTGTTATAATCTTTGTTAAGAGGTGGTCCAGACATCATGGATTTATTGAAGTAATTTTTTGTTGAAATCATACAGGGTGATCTAGATGAAAAATTTGATAGCTCGGCATAGGAAAAAGATTTTTATATGCGTTCTTTTGCAAATTAAATTTCTTCATTTTTTAGGTCGATGTAACAACGCCAGAAGAGCGTCATGTTTCGGGTATGCAAGTGAATGGCTATGAAAATCCAACTTATTCTTTCTTTGACACCAAGCCATGAAAATCTTCCGGAGCAATAATATAATTTGTCTCAATTTTTTATATTTTCCAAATTTCAATATTGTCGATTTTCATAAATTTTTCGGTCCCCAGAATTCTTTTAAACTTTGTGATCAAAAACATAGTTGTGCCAGATTGAGCAGCTGATGTTGGAGAGAAAAAAAATCGAAAACAATAATACTTTTTCTACTGTCATTTTTGTCAATCCCAATTTTATTTGCACATTATAGTCTAACTACCTTCTGTTTCTTGGTAAAAATTTGATTTTTTTGGTACTAGCATGCATTGGAGACTCCATTCAAAAATTTACAAATTTTTATCAAAAATCATTTGTCACCATAAATTGTCATTTTCTGAGGGCTTTCAACAATAATTTTTACGCTGAAAACTCAGAAAATGTCCCTTTTTGATGAAAAATGATTTTTGGTGAAAAATGAAGTTTTTGGATGAGGTACCTAAATCATACTAGTACCCATTTTTTAAAATTTGGTACGAATCTCCTTAGAGAATATTTTATAGTCAAATTGCCTATTAGGCTTTTTATTTGTTGTATTATTATTATTCCACACCACAACACTTCTCTTATTTTGCTCTCAAATTACAGGATTTTTTTATTGTTATCAATGTATTTAAAAAGCTCGATTTTTTCAAAAAAATTTTAGAGTTTTTAAAGTACTTTAAAAATCGAGCTAAGTTCTCATAATTTGTGCTATAAGTTCTCATGGTTGTTCCAAAATGTCGCGCACTTTTTTCTTGAGAAAAAGTGAATTGCGAGAACTTTTGGAACAATCCGATATTTTTTGGTACCTTTTATAGCTTTTTGTTAGTTTCTTGAATGTAACTTGAAGTCTCATGGTTTAGAAATTTTCAAGATACATTTTTTTTATAACCAAATATGTCCATTTAACATTCTGTGGTAGTTGGGCCTGCGATTTTGTTACTTTATTTAGAATGCAAAAATAATTTTTCTCACGCGGCAGCTAATTTTGTAACATATTTTTGTTGCTTTATTTTTTTAGGGCCTAGCTGCCCTCAAATTTATTTTTATAGATTTCAACCTATTTTTTCTTTTGTTTCAAAATAAAAACTTTCCTTTAAATAGAAATTTATTACTAACAAACTTAACAAATAAAATCAATCCAAAAGATAATATGTAATATAAGAAAATATATTTTGCCAGACTACTCAATAAAATATAATTGCGCAGATATTGTTTTGAAGATTAAAATAGATTCATTAATCAGAACAGGCAACACAGGACTATAACTGATTTGGGACACGGCGCCCTCAGTAGTGTAGGCAGAAGGGTCGGCTAGAGGGCACTTCCACAAAAAGGTCGATATTTCCCAAAGCATAAGGGGTGATGTATGTGTAGGGATTTTTTAATTTTGGCCCACTGGGGGCACCTGCCCACTTGCCTACGCCACTGGACGCCCTCCCCGAAATCTATAGATTCTGAAAAAATTCCAAGGATCCTCATGTTTTTTTCCAGCTGAAGGGAGGCCAAAAATTCGATTGCTTAAGTCCCCATGATTTTTGGGTTAAGCCCTCAAAAAAATTTGATGCTGTTATAGCCATGTGCATACATAGTCAAAAAACATTAACTAAATATACCATGGGTATAATATAATCCCAAAAATAGTAGCATATATTAAGCATTAAGAACAGAAGCATAACATTATTGCATTATAAGGCACTAGTTAAATCAACAAGAAATTAGATAGCTATCAATTTGATCAGTTAGTTTAAAAGCATCGCAAATAAATTACTTTGGTATATTTCCGATTTAACAAATTGTCAGCGTCTTACACTATTAATAGAAGATAAAATTGGTATATAAAAGAATCCGAAAATAAATTTATTAAACAATGTTCATTATAAAATCGATTTAACTGAACGTTGTCTATGTTACAACTGGAGAAGAGGTTATGTTTAGCTATAATTTTCTTTTTCAAAATTCTTTAGAAACTAATCTAGGCTAAACATGGGCAAAAAAGGCAACTCAAAGTATTTTTTTAACAATAGTAAAAAATGGAATGAATAAATAAAATGTACCCTAAAAATATTAGTCTATGCCACACGTAAAATAATGGACTTTTAGCTTTAATATTGTTCGCAACATTACACTTATGAGTCATCACGGAATTAATTTTATGTGGCTATTGTAAGTGCCTGCATCACATCAAAAGAAAAACTGAAATACTCGATTAGTTTGTTTGGCCTAGGCCAATTGCACACCTCAGAAAGTAAAAAATACGCATAACTTTTTACCATTAGCGTTTCAACCTATGATGCAGGGATGGATCGGAACCACACATTGGCGTATGGCCAAGTTTTTGAAATATGGCACGACCCTTATAAATTTGTAAATATGAGGAAAAGAGAGTTGTACCGCTTTCGAATGACACAACCCCTCTTCTCTATAGGGTCATGACGCCATAAAAATGTTAAAATTTTAACATTTATAGTAAAAAATAATAAATTTTAACATTTGGGAAATTTCGAATTTTTTCCCCTTGGTCCCCCCAAGGGATAAAGTGAAAAAAATGTCTCTGATTTCGATGTCAATCGTCTTCTCTCATCGTCCCCTGCAACTTTTGTTTTAGCGTCCGCAGTTTTAACCCGAGATCGTCTGAACACACAGACATTACACGTTTAATGTACAGGGTGTTTCAGCGAATTAGCGAGATTTAAAAATTCAATCTTTTGATAAAAAGAGATTTTTTAATGCGGATTTTTGCAAAATGCTTAGAAACCGTGGGGTTTTCATGCTTATTCAACAAAAAAATTGATTTTACGGCAAAAGCATTTAGTCGCCGGTGGGATTCGAACTTGCACATTCATAGTCGACCATCAACTCGTATGTGTCCCTTGTAAGCATTTTGCAAAAATTTGCATTAAGAAATTTCTTTTTTATCAAAAGATATTGAAGTTTTAAATCTTGCTAATTCGTTGAAACACCCTGTAGTAGGATTGTGTTGGGCACCTGTAGCCCCTAAAAAAGCGTAAACAGTAAAACAAATAAAAAATATACATTGGAAAATAACCAAAAAACTATTGAACCGAAAAAATTTAAACATATCATTTTCGAACATAAGTAAAACATGCACATTATAAAACAACAATAATAAAACTAAAAATAGACAGAAATCACAATCCTAAAGAGAAATTTGCATATTATTAATTCAATAGAAGCGCTTTCTTGATCTCTCCGAGCGATTTTGCAAATACGCGAATCCGAACCCAAGCACCAGAACAACCACAGCAATTCCAATAATAACCAACAGAATGGTTCCTATCCATCCCAACTTGGATGGTTTCGGCGTTTCCACATGATCTCTTGGTGCAGCAATAAAATCAGCACTTGGTTCGATGTTTTGTCGGTTGATCTCTCTTTCCTTTTCAACTCTTTGGTATTCCTGTTCGAACATCTTCACGGATAAAACATCGTGGTTGTCTGAAAATGAGATTAGGTAAGAAAAAAAATCAGATGAGGTACCTGATAAGTCACCGGTGGCTGCTGAAAGACCAATGTAATACCCTGTAGGTAAGCGAACATTAGCGACGCTCATACATTCTTTCCATTTTCCATCATTATGGATATCGGTGAAAATCTGGAAAATGAGTAATTTTGCTTAAAGCAGGCACGTAGCGAGGGCAGCGGCGCAAAGTGGGTTTTCGGTTTTCAAATTTTTCACAAAAATTCTTCAATTTTTACCAAAAAATCGCAATTTCAGTTTAAAAATAAGCATTTAAAAAATTTTCGTGCCTGCGGCCCAGGTTTTTATTTAAACGTCAGGATTTAACAAAAATTCGAAAAAAATCGGCTTGAGCAGGAGGATAATTTTTCTACTACTCACAGACAGCGTATCTCCAACATATCGAATCAAAAGCTGCGTATCATAATCCTTATTTCTGAACTTCGCCTCACAACCCGTGTGCTCTCCACCCAATTGATTATGAGTTCCATCATTATCGTGATCGTAATGCGAACTTCCATTGTTCACCATAGCCGATACGAAAGGATGACCGTGCTGAAAAATTCGGCATTAGTAACCATTGAGCTTACTCAATTCTAGCCTACCGAATGAGGTCCGTTGTGATTGCTGTAGGTATCCAAGAACACCGCCAAACCACGAAAATAGTCCTTTGAGCCAAAAATATCTCCAATAACATTCGGCTCTTGTACATACCAAATAGCCATGCCATCACCAAAGAGATCTCCGGTTGAGCCATGCACTCGAAAGTTCACTATCAGCTCCCAATCTTGAGACCACACAGGCTGAAAATTTGGATTTTGGTGGAAAAAGTCGAAAAAGAACTTACATTTGTATTCCAAATAGCTCCTTTTCGACTTTGAACATCACCAGTTAAACGAATTTGCTGTTGAGAAACCATAGTTGAGCCGAGAACATTCCAATTTGGGATATCTAAGCCGGTGGCTAAAAAGGAAGGATTACTTTTATAAGATAAAAAATTTCCGAAAGATCACTTTTTAACCGAAAAATAGAAAGGTTTTTTCAATTTTTTCCTTTTTTGAATACACTTAGTTATTTACCCTTCTCCGCAGTGACGTAGATAGACCCCCAAGTACGGGGGACGGTACTGTAGTCGAGTTTTGACAAAATGATATTTTTTCACAAAATTTTTCCATGTACGGGGGGTTACATGTCAAGGTTTCCCAGTTGTGTCAAGGTTTCCCGGTCAAGGTTTCCCAGTCAAGGTTTCCCAAATATGTCAAGGTTTC
>JAQGCP010000644.1:0-15541 GCA_034699885.1 Acrobeloides thornei | reverse complement strand
TCTACATTCCACGATTCAGCCAACTGTTGACCTTCATAATACGTCACTTCGCGACACTTCTGCAAATCCTTCTTGTTCCCCACCAGCAATAATGGAATGCTAAAAAAATTTAAAATATAAAAAATGGATCTTAAAAATTGGAAAGTTTAAAAAATTTTTAAAGTTTTGACAAAAATTGAAAAAACCGGCACAAATTTAAAAATTGAATTATATAACAAATTTGAGTAAATTGCAAAATACGGTAATGTACGTAACTTTTCCAAAACCAACTAGTCTTGATGAGTAATGACCAAAAAAGCAAAAAATTGAGTCAAACTTTTTTGGGGTCACTTTGAGGGGGGTCCAAAACGACCTATTTTTAAAGGGTTTTAAGGCATACAACAACGCTAAAAATAATGTAATTTCGATTTTATTTCTTTTTAGTTTTCTTTTTGATTTTTCGTAACGATCCAGTCCCCCTCCCTTAGGGGGGAGAATTGTC
This sequence comes from Acrobeloides thornei, assembly GCA_034699885.1. Lineage (NCBI taxonomy): Eukaryota > Metazoa > Nematoda > Chromadorea > Rhabditida > Cephalobidae > Acrobeloides > Acrobeloides thornei. Next base: position 15,060 of record JAQGCP010000644.1, on the reverse strand, counting down.
GGCAAGTTACCCCTATTGTGACCTTTGGCTGCAGATCAAAAGGGTGGGCATCTCCGGCGCAGCCATGAGGGAGGAGGGGGGGGGGGGAGGGGAGTCATCTTATTGTGACATTATGACCCCGGCGCAGCCAAAGGGTGTTTGTGATAGCGATTATAACAACATATAATTTTTTGTAAATCTAGGGAAAGTGGATACGTTACCGAAAAATCAGAAAGAAAAAACTAAAATAAAAAATGCTGTTTTTAGCGTGTTTTATGCCTTAAAACCCCTTTAAAATAGGCCATCTTGGACCCTCTCAAAGTGGCCAAAAAAGTTCGATCCAAATTTTTTGTTACTTTGTTGGACATTACTCATCAAGACAAGCTGATTAGAGACAATTTTTAAAAAATTCCGAACATTACCATAGTCTGCAAGTTTTCTAAAAATTTGAAAAATAAAAAATTGTTGAAAAGTAAATTTAAAAAAATGCATACTCCTTCATATCATGCTTGCGAATTGATTCATAAATCAAAGATAGAACCTCAAAAGAATGTCGATCATCAATGGAATAAACCAATATATAGCCGTCAGTAAACATAACGCTTCGTGGCCAAAGCATATGCCTTGTCTTAAAAAAATTGACACAAGGTGAAATTGTTTAAAACAAACTTTTCGAGAAAACCGAGCTTTGGGTATCACAAAAATTTTGTAAGGATACCTATTTTGATGAATTTTATCGATTTCTAGAAAGATTAGTTCAAAACCTCTTTACCAAAGTTGTAGAGCTTGATTTCTTCTACAATTTTCTTAAAGGTTACTTTTAATGAAAAACGAGAAAATCGCACGAAAAAGTAATAAGCCTTAAAAAATCTTGTAACACGTTTTGTGATATAAAGCTCTGTTTTCTTAAAAAAAGGTGTTTTAAAAAATGACTTTTTAGCAAAAATTTAGAAGTTGAAAATTAGATACCTCAATACCCCTTAATTTTTAAGAAAAATACTGCCTTGGGTGTTTTCACAATCACTAAAACTTTGCCATTTCCAATCAATTTCATTTAAAAAAATTTAACCCTCAATTTTTGCCCCATACCTGTCCAGCAGTATCCATAATGGTCAGATTATAATTTCGGCCATTGAACTTGTACGGCTTTATATGATAATCCATAATGGTTTCATTATAGTCGTATAAAGAATCCGGAAAAGTTCCATCCACAATGCGCCTCGCTAACGAAGTTTTGCCTTAAATTTATAATGAAAAAGCAAAAGAGAAAAGAAAAAACGTACCAACAAATGAAGAACCCATAATTGAAACTTTTCTTTGAAGAAAGTTTTCACCATTTGATATTTGCGACATTTTGAAATGAATTTTACTACTAGAAAAAACTCTTTAAAAAATAGCAAAAATTATATAATAGTTAAAAATTGGGATGTAATTTTAACGCAAAATTTTTCAACAAAAATTAAACTTTTCATTCAAAAGAGTAAAGCTTATAAGCATTTTTAATTACAGGGTGCCCCCAAAAAAGGACACTTTTGTGATTTTTACAAGTTTTTTAATTTTTACCAAAATAACCCTATAGGGGGTTTTTCTATGCGAGGAATCGATTAAGCGCATTGCTGAACCTTGAAAACGATTCTTTAACCCTATATTACCCTATTTTCGCTTCAATACACAAATCTCTTCCCTGAACCAGGGTCAGTGAAGCGTTTTCAAGGTTCGGCAATGCGCGCAATCAATTTTATGTTTATTTATGTTTTGGCCGGCCAAAACATAAATCGGACCCACCCCTTGCCTAAATGTGGCGCAAACCGGAAACACCATATCCCCTACAGGGTATATCACGAATGCCTCTCATATTTTAAATGGTTCTAATTTTTGAAACATGAACACATTTTTCTTGGTCGACCATTCATTTTGTAGCTGACAGGTTACCATTTATGTTTAAAAAATTATTTTCCAAAAATTCGAATGTTTTTGGCCGATTTAGGCTAGTGAAAGAAAATTTTGTAGAAGGCGTATTTTTTCACATTTTTAACATAACTCAGCCAAATCGCATCCGTTTTAACAAAAAAAATTTTAAACATTCCTTGCGTCGAGACGCATCCGAATCTGTTGTCGATTTGATGCGATAAATTTTTTCGATTTTTTTCAATTTTTGTGACTTTATGGTCAATTTTTGGTTAAATTTGATGCTAAATGATAGATTATTAGTTGATACGTTAATTTTTACAATTTTTAGACTCTTAAACTTTGTTACAGTGCGTTCAAAACGGCTTCTTACGAAAAAGGTCAAAATTTGGATTTTTTCTATAGATGCGAAAACGGATTTCTGGAGCCCTCGATATAGGGGGATAGGGTGTTCCGGTTCATTTGCGCCACCCTATACTAAAATTGAATTTTGCAAAGTTTAATCAATCTTTTCATGAAAAGATTGATTAAACTTGAATTCAAGTTATAAACTTTCAATGAATCAGGCTTTTTGCCTGATTAAATAAAATTTGATCATTGAAACGATTGATTGGATTTCACAAATTCAAAAGTTTAACAAAAATTCAGACTTGTAGTTGATTTTTTAAGATGCTTTTTTATACCCTTTTGAAACTTGTTTTTTCCAATCTTTCTTAGCACTAGGAAAGAATCTAAGTTACCAAAATTGGCGCGCCGACACCTGCGGACCTGAAATTTGCGGATTGCCATGGGAAAAAAATTTTTTATAGGTCAAAACTAATTCATTTTTTATTTTGAGAAAATTACAAAATTTTTCCCAATTTGGGAAAAAAATTTTCCCATGGCAATCCGCAAATGTCGGGTCCGCAAAAGTTCGTCCTCAAGTGTCGGCGCGCCCCAAAATTCAAACATCCGAATCTAATTTACCAATTCTGTTAATTTTCTGCAGTAAATGTTTATTGAAACGAAATAATTTTATGTTTGGCATAAGATGCTTTCCTATTGCCCCTTTCCTAGTAGGGTTGGATCCCGGAAAATGGGATCTCAAAATCCCCATATAAACCAATTTTTCTATGAAATCAATCCCGGACCTAAAATTTAGTGAAAAATACGGGATTAATTTACAAAAAAATCGAAATATGTCAGAATCGCTGGGCCGCTCCAATCCCGAAAATTCTGAAAATCGGGATTGAAGCGACACAGCGATTCTGACATATATTTCGATTTTTTTCGTAAATTAATCCCGTATTTTTCACTAAATTTTAGGTCCGGGATTGATTTCACAGAAAAATTGATTTATATGGAGATTTTGAGATCCTATTTTTCGGGATCCAACCCTATTTCCTAGTGCCTCTTTCTTATTATTCTTTTCACATTTTATTTTAAATTTTATTGTCAAATTATTTATAAAGCTTCTTTGCGAAAGACTCCTTGATTCCATTTGAAATTTTTTTGAGTCTGTATCCACTTTACTACTTTGGTTTATGTGTTTGAAATGATAAGAATAGAGGTGTGCTTTAAAGTTCTTTCTTTAAATTTGATAAGGTTTAACGAAATTATATAGTCATTAACATTTAAAGAAATGAAGAGTTCTTTCTTGAGCTGGCATAACTATCGAAGCTTTCTTTGGCGTTTCATTGCTGTGTCATTGCTTATTTGCATATCGTTCGGGCTCGTCGTTGCTTTGATTTTTGTGAAGTTTTTTCAGCAATTATTTTTTAAGAAATAATTTTGCTAGTTTATTTCCAGTTTATGCTTTTTTTGGGCACCCGGACAACTCGCACCGTTTTAAGGGAAAATTTTTTTAGGGAAGGCTCAGATTAAAAAACGGATGTGTGGAAAAGATCTGTTTTTAACCCGAGTTTTCCCTTAAAACGGTGCGAGTTGTCAGGATGCCTTTTTTGAGATTTTTAGTTTAAAAAATTGCTTTTTTATTACTTTTAATTTCTTGCTTTTCCTTAGTATTTTCATCTTTGATTTTTGAAGCTTTCTGGGATCCTTTCGACCTTAGCTTCTATCTTTTTTATATGATTTTCCTACTAATCATAAAAATCCTCTAAAAGCATATATTTCCACCATTAATCTTCTTGTTTTTCTAATGCGCGAAGATTATTCAAATATTTGCAGAGGTCACCCGCTAAATAATACCCAACTAATAGCTTTCATAACTTCGTGTGCAATTTTGACAGCATATACGTCAACATTCCGTAAAAGAGCTAGGTTTTTATGGGCTTTCTGTCGTATTTTTATGAATAAAATGTTTGTAACGAATCTATCTTTTTAGTTCTTTTTTAAAAATCATGTTGGACATAAAGACTATTGAATCTGATTTACTTCGAATGAAACTTGAGATTGATAGAGTTCTTGATTCTATGTCAGATTCTGCCTTGATCCAAAGAAATGGATCAATTAAAGGACGAAGATTTCATGTTCAAAACACTTTGAGAAAAATGCAGCTTAGGAATCAATGGAAAGTAAGCCAATAAAAAATGACTTTCTATTAGAGTTGCATCTTTGATCGGTCAATTGACGTCAAATGCATTTTAAGGTCTTTTACATAATTTCTTTTTACTAAAACAGTAATTTTTAATATAAAAAAATAAAAAATAAGTTTCCTTTCGTTATAGAGGCCATTCTTCTGGATATGGTTCATCATCATCCAGTTGAATTTCTGATTCACTTTCCATATCCGCATCCGGTAAATCATTTGTTTCGTCCATTCCAGTTTCCATACCGAGTGATAACCAAGTTGTTACTAAATCATGATATTAAATCAAAAATCAAATAACTTACAGTCTTCACGTTTCAGCTTCTTGAGGTTGTAGTTGGGCACACTACATTTTTGAAAAAAATGTAGTAAGTTAATTTAAATTTATGGTGTTTTGATTTTCGTGTCAATAAACGGATTTTATTGATATTCAGGCAAATCGATAATGTCGAAAAATCGAAATTAGATTCACGAAAATTAGATTCCTGAAATTAGATACGGAATTTAAAAAAATTGAAATTAGATTCGCGAATCTAATTTCCTTGAATTGAAATTCATTCATAGTGCCCAAAAAACTACAAATTCGAATTTTACATGCAAAGAATTTGACCATCAATTGACTGCTTTGACTTCAATTGACACTTGACCGATTCGGTCAATTGTCCACAATGCAACCCTACTTTCTATAAAAAAAATTTTTAGAAAAATTATATCGCTGAAGAAGAGTCAAAAGTTGTAGTTTATACTACTTCTTGTGGGATTATAAGAAAAACTTGGGAAAGGTGTAGAAATACGGTGGAATTGTTAAAAGCCTTGGGTGTTAGAGCTGAAATTCGGGATTTGAATATTAGATCTGAATTTGTGGATGAAATTTTGGATAGGATGGGATTGAGTGAGGTAATCTAGGTTAATCATAGCTGTGGTAAAAAGTTTTTTAGGAAGAGAGAGATTTTATTCATATGAGTCTCCCGCTAGTTTATGTGGATGGAAATTATTTTGGAGTAAATTTTTAGTTTAAATTTTTAATTCAAATTTCATAGAATCATTCAACTATAATGGAATGGAATGAAAAAGGTCAACTAGCTGAAATGTTAGAAGAATTTAAGGCAGCTCAAAAAATTTCGACTTTTATCTAACATTTCAATTTTAGGGACGCCAAAAATGCACTACTTGTGGAGATACTGGCTATACCCTTTGCTCTTCATGTCGCGGTGGAAAGAAGTCTCCAAAAACTTTTCATAATACGAATCTACGCTGTGCTTTCTGCGATGAAAATGGAATTGTCCCATGTAAAATGTGTTTATGTTAGAATTTTGCATAATGTTTTGTAATAGAATCAAAATTTGCATAAAGTTTTATTATAACAAAATAGAAATGCTTTTTTCAACAAGTTAAGCTGGATTCAAAGATTTCCTCTTCATTAAATGGAAAATCGTCTGCACTTATAATATGTGATTCAGGCATATCAATAATAGTTCCATAGGGGATATTGGGGTTTGTTTGAAACGCTTCTTCAAAGCCAATAAGTTCATGCTCTAAGTTTCTTGCCGCTTTTTGAGCCGATAGGTTATCTGAAAAGATTTTTTACATTCTTTAATTGATGATGCTGGCCCTCCCAAAACAGAGAAGATCAGCAGCATAAATAAAACATACTCATAATAATCCGCCCTTTTTGAGTTCTCTGGATCTTGTTTTCAGCAAAAATTGGCTCAGGGTTCCTTCTTTTCTTTTTTGCTCTCTTTGGTTTCAAACTCTCTAATAAATCCAAATGCATTTCAATGACATGATTTTGCACCACACCAGGGTCATCACATCCAAATTTGCAAAATTTACAACAATAACGGTGGTATCTAAAAAATTAATAAAACTTAAATACAGTCAAATCTCCGTTTTATGATCCCCCTGAAATTTTCGTTTTATGGTTCTTCCCTCCATATTTTTGCTACACGTTGGTCAGAATGTATGGAATTAAAAGAATAACTATCATCGAACTTCTCAAAGCAAAGGACAAGATTATGCAACCCGCTGAAAATGGATATGGACCAAATCGAAAGAATTTAAAAAAGGCGGAAAAATCTCCAGTTCTTGATGAAAGACTTTTGAAATGGTTTCGAGAAGTGCGAAACCAGAAGACACCGGTTAACGGAGATTAGAGATCGGATTGGTTGGAGAAGTTTAAGTGGCAGCACTCGATTAAGTTTAAGACAATGCATGATGAATCAACGTGAATCGACGAAGCCATTTTGAACATGTGGAAGATCAATGTTTTGAGATCTTCTTTGAATGGAACCCCTCCGGGGTGTCATAAAACGGATGTTGTGATACTCCAGCGTGCGGTGGATCACAAACTAAGGTCATTTCAAGACTTTTCCAGTACGGCCCCAGATGCGGGTGACGGAATTGCCAAATTCCAGTCAAGGAAAAGTCTTTTGGACGCAAGGGGAACCGAATCCTTGTTGGTGTCGGTGACAGGGCACCGGACCATTACACCATGGTGGTTCACTGAATGACTCATAACTAATTTCGACCTTGAAGTAGTACCAACCACAACACTTACTTTAATGGCTTCTTATTAATGCTCCCTTTAGGTCTTCCTCGTTTTGACGTTGTATCGGATAGGACAGGTAACGGAATGATTTGTTGAGTATAACCATAAGTTGTCTAGAAATTTTTTCACAAATAAAAATTCAAAAATAAAAATTTACTCCAAAATCCATAGGTTGACTATATAAATGGTCATTAGTAGAAGAAAAATTGACATCTGTAAGAAAACCGGAAGTAGAAGGTCGATCATATGCGAGCTGAGCATTGTCGGGTGGAATACACTAAAATATGAAATTTTGGAGTTAAACTTTGTTTTCTGATTCTTGTCGAATTCGGGATCCGCGATTAGTTGAGCCAATCGTGTCAATAAACACGATTGAAATTCAACTTTTTATTGTAACTGCAATAAAAATAATTTTTTATTGAAGTCGCAATAAAAAGTTGCTTGAATTTCAATAACCTTCAATAAAATCGTGTTTATTAACACGATTTGTGCAACTTTTTGCAGATCCTGAATTCGACAAGAATCAGAAAACAGATTTTACATTCAACCCTCACTAACAGGTTACGCTGGGGACCGGCGTCGAAATGCGCTTTTCGAGGAGTTTTTTTTTATCGAAATTCATTTCGTCGAGACCTGAAAAAGGATGGCGCCTTATCGAGGGTGGTCTGTTATCAGGGAGACCTGTTATCGAGGGTCGACTGCATTTGGAAATTATTGTTTTATCTCACCTCTCCGGAACCTTGATGTATATCCAAACTTTCTTGATCTTCAAAAGAAATCATACAAGCATCACATTCGTAACATTTTACATCATGGATTTTGAACGTTTTTTTACCACGTGTAATATCGAATCGATGAACACAACGAATATGGCAAGCCATAAAATGATAACCCCTAAAATAATAGTTTATTAATACGATCTGTTCAAAACTTGCATACTTTTGCGTGACATTATAACACCTTGAACAAGAAAAAATTGGGGTTTGAGCCATATGTATCCAAGCATAGTGTTTGGTCATCATACTGTGGTAGTCTAAGCTTGAGACTTGGTTATAAGTTTCTGGACACTCCATACATCGGTAAGTAGTCTCAAACTATAAAAAAATATAAAATATATGTTCTAAAAAACCCTTACATTTTCTTTAGATGCATATCTATGACTCGCTTCTTGATGATAAAAAAGCAAACGAGTTGTAGCAAATCTTCGAATGCAAATTTCACAGGTTACATAAAAAGGTTCTTTAGGAGGTTGTATTAAATGGGGATCTTCGTCAGTTGAAGTCCCAGCTGGTCCAAGTTCTACCTAGATTTCGAAATACCTCCCATTCAAAAAAAGTTAAAAATACCTCGGCCTCAACACCAAGTAACTCTTCACCCGGGTTTACGTAAAAAGCATCAACTCCAAAATTTAGCATGAAGAAAAATATTTTACACCTTAAAAATTTTAATTAGATGTAAACAAAGTTTTCACTCTTATCTATCGTTCTCTTTCTTGTTGTTATGTCTCTATCTCTATACTTCGATGATTTTTTCCGTTACGAAATGCCATGGCTGTGTTCCAAAAGTTCCGCTTTATTGTTTAGGCTTTTTCAAAATGACACACAAAAGCACGAGAAAAATTTTATTCGCTAATTTTTGCACGATTTAAAAAAATAGAAGTTTGGAAAAAATCGGTCATTTGCCTATATGCGGTACGGTTTAAAAAATAAAATAAAATGCGGTTGGGGTTTTTAAAAAAGTTTTTTTTGCTGTGCACAGCAACCGCATAAAAAGTGCGGTTTTTTCGAATTTATACATATTTTTTATTTGACATGCATTTGTATAATTTTTTGCGAGGAATTAATGGCGAGGTTATTTTTTTATTCTCAATTCTAAGCGTTGAAAAATTGACTTGTCACATCCCCAAAAATCCGTTCCCAAAAGTCCGTCCCTAAATGTCACATCCCCAAATGTCCGTCCCCAAACAGTCTGGCGCCCCTAGAGCCACTCTCGCCAACCGCTACTGAAGTTTTATACGTGTCGGGTGTTAATTTAAAAAAGACAGAATCGATTTATTTTTTATACGGCTCCTCGTTTTTTTTTTTAAATCATTGCGCGAAGTTCTTTGGACGTTTTTGTTTTATTTTAGGGAGTTTCTTTAAGAAAGAACTTCTTTCTGTCTATCAGTGGCGTAGGAACAAGGAGTGAGGTCTCTGGTTATGATCGTGTATCTATTATTTATTTTACTTCTATTATTAGTTTTTTACGCTTTTAACTTTTCTTACACTTATTTTTTATAGAAAGATGGTGGATCATTCTGCAGTTATTACTTTAGCAAATTATGTAAATGAATTTTATAACACAACTGATGAGAGACGAAGAATGGAGCTAAAACAGATTCTTGATTCTTTTCAAAAAGGTTAGACATCTCTCTTGATTTGATTTGGTTTTGTTGTAACTTTCACCTTAATTAGGGTATTATACCTGTGATGAATAAATTTATTGATTGATTGACATCTTAATCATCCCAACCGCTTCATTTTAGATCAAAATTCTTGGAGACTAGCCGCGGAGCTTATTGATCCCAATTTTCCTTATGTTGTCCAATTTTTTGGTGCTACGATTTTACATGATTCTTTACATCGAGAATTCTCCCAAATTTGTGAGCAACCAGAAACGGTATTTTTGAATTTCTAGTTATTCATAAATATGAATTTTTTAGACTGACTACATGAAAATGTACTTAGTACAAAAGTTGAGTGTTGGAGTGGAATCGTTTAAGCAGACACTGTTGAATAAATTATTTTCTACAACTGCTGTTTTTATGTTGCACTGTTTACCAGATATTTGGTCTGATCCGTTAGAAGATTTGTCTCGAATTTGGGCTGAGCAGCCAGAGTTGTTGTTAAGGTAGGGAAATTCTGGTTCTTAAAAATAAACAAACAAATTTGGTACTTTTTTCTTCTAAAATATTGTGACTTGATTGATTTTTTGACTATTATAGGGTCTTCACTGAAGTTGCTGTGGAATTTACTCGACTATCATGGGAACTCCAAATAAGGGGCTTGTTGAAATCCGAGCTGCTTAAAATGTCACCGGTAAAAAATACATTTTTGAACTCTTAACTCTCAATTATATAGCGGATAGTGAAAATTTCTAAAGACGTCTTATCTGACGAAGATTCTTCCCCGTCTTTACGAAACGCTGCTGTAGAATGTGTGGAAATGTGGTTGAGACTACCCGGGTCAAATTTGGAAGAATTTAGTCCAATATTTGATGTTGTGTTCAGTAATATCTTAAATGACTGGTATTTATGAAGGTTTTTTGAATTGTGGCTAAAGTGACTTTTAGTGATGCACTAGCGCGTATATTGACGAATATTAAATTGAATGAAGGTTTAAGTAAAAATCCACAACTGTTTTTGAATATCGCAAATTTTTTGAGAAGTCATGTTTGTACGGTAAGTACACATGTGTAATGGCGGCGTTAGGAGAGGGTGAGGACAATTGCCCCCCCCCTAAATCTGGAAAAATGGAAATTTTTTCCTAATTGTAATCTTTTGACCGGCCAAAAAGTTATTAAGGGTCTCTTCTTATGATTTTTCATTTTTGTAAAAAAGTTTTTAATATTATTTTTTAAATAAAATTTACCTATTTTTTAACGTTTTTATCAATTTTTTCTTACAAAATTTGATTTTTTTTCCTTGAAAAACCTTTTTTTGGGAAAGTGCCCTCCAAACCTGGGGGTTAGCGCCGCCACTGCACAAGTGTTATGCCAAAAAAATCAATATATCCTCAAGATTACAATTAGTTAAAAATCAAAAATGATTCTTAATTAATTGTAATCTAAAATTTTTAAAATCAAATATCGAATTTGGAGTGTTAAAAAAGATGTTAAATTTTGAACAAAACAATCGATTTTATACTCAGTTTTTTACTTTACAATGTTCAGTTCCTAGTCCAAGAAATGCAAAATCGGGTGCCAACTGAAAGAAATGACGACCTGAAAGAGGAAACAGAAGATATATGTACTTTAATAAATGCAATGTCAGAATTTGTCAAAAATGGAATGCATAAGCTGGTGATTTTGGCTGCCAAGGCATTTGTGACTAAAGAAGATTTGACCCCATACAATATTTTAGTGTGAGTTTTTTGTTTGGCACCCTAATTTTATAAGTTTGAACCTAAATAATATAATTTGTTTATCTGATTTTCAGTACGTTAAATTTTGGTTATCTGAATATTTTGCTCTAAAAGTTTGAGCCATAGAAATCGTTTTGAACCCAATTTGGCTAAAAAATTTTTTTATCATTTAAATTTCTTAGTTTTTAGCGACTTGTGCACTTTTTTCAAATATGTTGCTACTTTTCCACCTTATTACTCAATTGGTGAATATTTTTCCGACTTGACTGAAGGATTTTGGTTTGAACTTATGGAAGACCTAGTCGTTGAAGGCGTGACTCCGGAAATTAACGAACAAAAGAAAGCCTTACGCCAGATTTTTCAACAATTTTTCTTGGAGATCCTTAGTTCGGCAGTTCAAAAAGTGGCTTATTTACCGAATATGAACAAAGTAGGTGGCTCGATTTTTTGTGTACAAATTTTTTAGGTGGCCAGTCTTCAAGCTATCGAGTATTTTCGTGAATATAGAAGAACTCGATCGGATGTTTCTTTGAATGCTTATAAAATAGCACCGAAGGAAACGTTGACATTTTTGGCTAGTGCTCTGGCAGAGTATTTATCACAGAAGGATTTACACAGGTTCTATTAAATTGTTCACAAAGTATTGAGATATTTCTTTTGATTACATTAGATGCTTCAGAGATCCGTTTTCGATAAAAAATTTTTTACAAATTTACTTCTGAGATCACGACGAACAACTATGTAGAACATCACTTTTTATGAAAAAATATCTGTCATGGAGAAAATCCTTATGAAAATATGTTCCTTCTGATGCTATATTGATGGCGAATCTAAATAACCCTCCACATTTGTTTTATAAGGATTTTCTTTATAAATGAAATTCTTTCACAAGAAATGATGTTCTATAAAGTTGTTCGTCGTGGTCTCAGGAACATTTTTTTAAAAGCCTTAAACGGTTTTCTTGAGCCCTTTATGTGACCAAAAGAAATGTCTCAATACTTTGTGAACTACATAATATTTTTGGGGCTTTAATCTGTTCTATTTTTTAATTTTTTTTCAGGTCCGAAGGCGTATTATATTACATCAAACAAATTTCTGACTATTTGGATGAAAAAGACCTCACAATTTTGATTCCAACAATATGTCGCTGTCACGAAGCTCATACTTGGCTTAACCAAAGCCAAGATCCTAATCTGTTTGATTCGAACTTGACTGCTTTTGTCAGATTTGGGAAAATGCTCATGACGACTTGTCGGTGTCTTTCACATCTGGTCCTTACTAGTGATAATGTGAGATGTTGAAAAGTTCTTTTAATATATCTATAAAAAATTTATTCAACAAAAATGATTTAAAAATTCATTTTTTACATTAAAAATTTAATTTTTGATGCCAAAGACGACATTTTTGAGTAAAATTTTCTCTATTTATCTTTTAAAAAACCAAATTTTCAAAAAAATTTAATCTAAAAAATTGATTATATATATTTTTAGGCTAATGAAATCCTGCCAAAAATTATTGAAATGTCCATATATTATTTATCTGTGAATGGAGTCGATGAAGAGTGTTTATTGACTATTGAAGAATATATTAAAGAAAAAGAAGCTGGCTCAACGGTGCGATTTTTTAAACGCGGAGGGCCGATTGAGGCGAATTATCGCAAAAAATTTTTTGACAAACGTAAAAAATGTTCGAAACGATGAAAATAATACTGTTTTCGAGGAAAAATCGAAAAATTTTTTGGAACTTATGCACTTTGGCCCCCTCCCAAAGTTGTGCAGTACATTTGACGTTCTGTTTTTTCTTTCTCTTTTTTCTCAAAAACAGTATTTTTTTCATCGTTGCAAACATTTTATACGTTTATCGAAAAAATTTTTGCGATAACTCGCCTCAATCGGCCCTCCCCTTTAAATCTAACAATTTGATTCATAAATCGATTTGGCTATGGCCTAGCTCGTTACACCAATAGCAGACTCGAAATTCGCATAATTGTTTTAATCAATTTTGGGCCACTCTGGGGGTAATTTTAGGCGTAGAATCCGAAAAAACTATTAATTTTTTATGAAAAAATTTTTTAAGGGGTCAAAACAGGGGGTACCCCCTATTTTTGAAAAATTAAAAAAAAACTTTTTTCATAAAAAATTAATAGTTTTTTCGGATTCTACGCCTAAAATTACCCCCAAAGGGGCCCAAAATTGATTAAAACAATTATGCGAATTTCGAGTCTGCTATTGGTGTAACGAGCTAGGCCATAGCCCCCATTTATACACTAAAATCCAGATTTTTTTACACTGAGCCGCAATCAGGGCAATGTTGTAGAAGAATTTCCAAATTTTTTATTTGATCAAGGGCAACATCAGACCAAATATTCAACTCCAATTTCTGGTCATTATCACCGAATTCAGCGTCTGCCTGGTCACCATCACTAAATTCATCTTCTGTCTGGCCACTGTCCACATCTTCATCACTATTCATTTCGTCATAGTTCACGTGAAGGTCTGATGTTTCGTTCTTCGATTGTTGAATTAGGCTAAAACAATTCTAAATACAACAAATTCTAAAGTTTTCGGCGTCAGTAAAATTCAAGGGATTCGTGTAAAGACAATATTCGAACTAGTCCCAAGATTCGAACTAGGCCAAAATCTTTTTCAATTAGTATAATGTCGAATTTTTAGATGTTTACAAAAGCTCTGAGTCATCGGCAAAAAGTTATACGTTTATATAAGCGGTGCCTTCGTTTCTGTGAGGATCGATATGGTAGCGATGCGTAAGTTTTTGACTTTTTTAATTGGAGAAACTCAAATTTGCCATATGGCAACCATGGTTATAAAATTCTATTTTCTTGATCGGTTTTCGATCATAATTTCCAGGAATCAAAATTTCCGATTTTTCAAAAAAGTTTTTGTAAATTTCTGAAAAATTTTTTGCGATTTTCTGTCGCTTTTACGAACGTTACCTTTTTGCACGTGCACACATCCAATGGCGTAGATAAGAGGGACAATTGCCCCCTAGACGGCTGAAAATTAAAAAAATTCCCTTTATAAGGGTTCCCCTTATGTTTTTGGGAAAAAATGACTTTTTTGGGTAAGTGCCCCATCCTCCCGTCTCTACTCCACTACACCAGTGCCATATCCAGAAAACCCCCGAGTACCAAAAATCAGCCAATTTTGAGAAAAAATTTTTTTCGAGATCTGGCCCTAAAGTGGTCCCCCTTTAAAAAAGTGCCCCATCTTGTTAACTGATTTAGTTTACACGATCGTTTTTAAAAAATTTCGCGCCTTCGTGTGTACTCCCCTCTTAATTATTTTATATAAGTGGCAGTCGATTTTTTAGGCTTGAGGTGCGATATCAAATGGTTAAAATGCGAGCAAGATTTGATGCGCATAGAGATGAGAAAGATTATCGCAAGGCTCAGTTATTATTGACTGATGACTTTAAGCAGATTTGGTCCAAGCGACATTATGTGAGAGGAATCCAAAAAACTCATTCTCAAACCACAAAAATGCTCCCTTGGCTGATTTTTTAGTCATTTTCTTTCCAAAATGTGAACATACATACAGGGTGATCAATAATTTACGTATTTAAAAAGCTCGCCAAAAATCGAGTTTATGTCCGTTTCAGTCACCCGATAGCTCATTTGATAGCCACCGTCACCGAATTTTTTTAGGAAAAAAATTATTAAAAAATATTTTTTCGATTTTTTAGCCCAAAAAGGATTTTTGAAGTTGGTGGATTTTCGACTTTTTCTTAAATTTACCAAAAATCGAGTATAGTTTGGATTTCTTCGAGCGACAGCAATCCTGAAAGTCTTTGCAAATTCAAAAGCTTTTTCAATAATTTCTTTTGTAAACCATCACTCAGATTCCCATCTTTCAAGATTGCCGTCGCTCGAAGAAATCCAAACTATAGGTTGTTTTTTTGAATGATCCCGAATTCACGTTTGTCGAGAGATTTGTTAATTTAAATTATCGTGTCAATAC